>JAKSZP010014707.1:0-123404 GCA_022478985.1 Massospora cicadina
TGTACTGCCTTTGTGGTTTTGATCAATTGCCGTTTCAGCACCAGCAAATGTGTTACCTAACAATACTATGATATAATGATAGGTGCAGTCTTCATGCGCCATTTCAGTGCAGTTGTTAATATGGCTGAAGAGACCTTCAAAATTTTGAGCCAGCAGATCCTGGTTTTTTATTTTAAATGGTGTGTCCCAGGATTCCAACTGTATGGGACAAGTTAATCTCGCATACAGTGATGGGATAATCCATGTCCACTATCAGAGATTAAAAAACTAGGGTTTACCCACCCCAGATATATGAGTACCTAGGACTACCGCTTCGATCTGCTGCTATAATGATCCCCTTTGACTACCAAGTTATAGTGGGCACAGAGCTAGAGATTGAGAAACCACTGGGCTTTATGGTTAGATTCTTGCCCTTATCAGAGATTGAGCTTTGAGCTCATTTGGACCTGGGCATAATCTTATCTGGAAATGGAGAAACAGAAGTGTTACAAGCAAATCTACAAAAAGGACCGCTGAGAATCTGAAGACACCAGGTGGTGGCGTATCTACATTTGACCCCTAGGGATGAGGTCCTCCAGTTATATGAGTTTTTTTACTGGATGAATTTAGTCTTCCCACTGAACCACACCCAGCGTAAGATGGTGGTTCTGCGAGAAACATTAACGGGGTTATCAGAAGAGCAGAAGAATCGTGCAGAATTTTTTTTAAAAAATATCAAGGCAACTTTTTGGCCAATGATCATGATCTAGTATTCACTTGTGGCATCATTCACTGGGTGACACCGGGGATCACCCTCTCATTTGGTCTCAGCCAATCCTCCACTCACAGTTCATGGAAGAGGTAGTTTCTGATTACATTAGGAAGTTGCTGAAGCATTGAATTCTAAGCCTTCTAAGAGTCCCTGGGCTTCACCTGTATTGATCATTAAAAAAAGACGGCACAAACCTGGTAGTAATTGAATACAAAAATCTAAACTTAATCACCAAAGAAGTACTCATATCCGCTGCCACATATCAATGAGACTTTAAATCAACTGGGTGGTGCTCTCTATATCTCAAAAATGGACCTAATCTTGGGGTACTGGCAGATTGAGTTGCCCAGAGGAACAAGAAAAGTGTGCTATGATCTCCTCCAAAAGTTATTTCAGCCCACTCATATGCTTCAATGGCTGTGTAACGCCCCAGATATATTCTGGAGGGCTATAAACACTGTTTTAGGTAATTTTAAGCTATTATGTGTCCTAGTGTACCTTGACGACATTAACATCTTTTTGCAGAAGTTTTTGGAGAACCTTGATCATTTGGAAGTGGTATTTTGTCAGCTCGCAGAGGCCAAAATCAAAATCAAGCCCCACAAATGTCACTTCTTTAAAGACCAATTAGATTATCTCAGGTTTGTGGTAGATAATATGGGACTCAGACCACAATTAGCCAAGGTATAAACCATCAAAGAATAACTCAACACAGTGCCAATCGGGATATACAAGTGTTTTTATGAATAGTCATGTATTACATAAGGTCAATTCCCAACATCAGCTGCATAGGAGCTCCTCTCTTCGAGCTCCTATGTAAAGACACCACTTTTTAGTGGACTGATTAGCGGCAAATTGCCTTACAACCTCAACAGACAGCGTTGATTAGCGCCCCAGTGCTGTGATATCTGACTTGGAGAAAGAGTTTGTTGTCTATAAAATTGCTTCTCTTTCCACTGATGGAGCAGTATTGTCTTTACTGGATGATGAGTGGGTGGATCAGCCTGATGCTTGATGTAGTCAGAGTTTTAATTGTCATAAGAAGATTTACACTTTTATGAAATGGAAGTGCCTAGTGGTAATCTACGAATATAAGCATTTCAGGGTATACCTCCATGTAGTAAGATCCAAGGTCATGACTGACCACGCTTTGTTGCATTTGCTGAAAAATCTTTGAGAGCCAGAGGGACATCAGGCTCAATGGGTCCTTAAGCTTCAGGCATACAAAATTTAGAAATACTGCATTGTCCCATTGCAAAGCATCAGAATGATTGCTGTTTATCTTGCTTACCGAATATTATAATTTTACTGATATTTTGAAAAAATGCTGAAGGGTTTTTACGCAGGGTTGAGCCCACTGAGCATTAGGATGGACAATATGGAGATTTTGTCTTTAGAACACACTTAAAAAATATAATAAATAGGAGCAATTTCCCTGACAACACTTCTTTATTTTAGCTTAAGATTTATAACAGATGCTCACTGCTCTACTCTCCTCTTCTTACTAGCATTCTACTCATTTCAGTCTTTGTATCTCCTTTATATATCAGTGACTTTGATCAATACTGACCCTTTTTCTTAGACTATATGGTTCCAGCATATTTTCATTGGTTTCAGAAGAGTCTACTATTTTTAAATCCATTATTGCCTTAGTTTGAGGTAATCTACTAATTATTTGTCATATGATTATATTGCCTTATCAACTGATTTGGAAGCGATCCATTAAAAATTTATTTAAAGCTCAGTATCGCCCTATTGCCTTATGTTGAGGCAATCTTCATTTATATTATTAAACTATTAAGTTTGGCCAACCTCACACTTTCCGCCGTAACTATTTAGGGTTTATCATCCAGTCATATCAGAATCATGACACCAACAATTGCTTTAATGGAATTTCTGGGCAATTTGCTGTATGAAATTATGTCAGTGGCAAATATGACGATGAATACCGCAAGTTATATAGGTTTTATATGGGATGATGGCTGTTACAGTTTGGAAAGATGGTGAGTTATATAAGCTGATTGGTGAAGATATGTTAAGTTTCCCAGATTTCTCCAATTGACTATCCATTATTTTTAATGCATATAAGGTAGGGGGCCATAGAGGGCTATGCAAAACGTTAGCGTTCTTGTGACTGTGCTATTATTGGGAGAGTATGCATTTAATGTGCTTGAAGTGATTTCATGTTGCCACCAATTTCAATTAGAGAAGCAATTCCACCCAAAGTCCTCTTATCGTTGGTGAAGCCCATTTTCATGGCACATAGTGTCTTTTGATGTTGTGGGACCCTTACCAACAGGCACAAAATGCTCCAAGTATATCCTAGTAGCGATAGGTCATTTGACCAGGTGGGTAGAAGCACGAGCAATAAGAATTTGGGGGTGGTTACCATGGCCAAGCTCATATGGAGTTTATAATTTAACGGCATGACTGCCCAAAGTTTATCCTTAATGATGATGTAACCAACTTCACTTTGCACATTCTTCCTAATTTAACAAACATTTGGCCATCTACAGGGCTCTAATAGCCCCATATTAATCTAAATCCAACGGAATGGTTTAATGGTTTAATGGTTTAATGGAACACTGTTGAATATACTCAGGAAGCTGGTGACAGATAAACCATCAAATTGGAGTACCCTCCTGTCAAACGCCATCTTAGCCTAAATCATAATCTTTAATTCTTCAACTGGAAAGCGTTCTTTTTAGCTGATTTTTAGAAGGCACCCAGATATGCTTGCATTGCTTTACTCCTGCATAGAGGATACCAGCGGAATTGTTCTGCTATGTAACCTGTAAGCTTTTAAGTCCACGCTAATCAAGCTCAAGATTGATTCGTATCAACCAGCCTGGCTAAAAAGATCAAAGATCATGATTCCAAATAAGGTAAAGCTTGGCGGACTTCCACAGTTTGCAATATGAGGCAATTTCTCTTCCATGACCAGCATGGGATTGACGGTGAAGTAATCTAGCAGTATATAGATTGGGCCTTTCAAGGTACCAGAGAAAACTGGTGTGGAAGCCTATACCTTCAAGGACCCAGATGGCAGATGGATTGCCAACTGAGTGCATGCTAAGTTTCCTTCAGTCTTATAACCTCTAAAAAAGTAAGAGTATAAATTAAATAAATAAATAAGAAAAGATACTAAATGATAAATTAAAGAAAAAATAACTAATGATGAGTAACTGTGCAGATAAGGACAAGTTTTAATAAAAAAGTGAAGCAAAAATACTGTAAATGAGGCTGCCTCAGGATCATTTTGGCTCCTCTTCTTATTAAGGCGGAACTTGTGCTTTGACCATTGGGAGCCACGTTTCTTTTTCTTCTACTGCTTCGTAGGTGGTTCAGTTTCACAAGGACTTTGGGGACTGGTGGGTGAAGTGGAGGTTGCATTATCAGAGGTGAGGGAGTCAATATAAACACAGGGGATGATGCGCCAGCATTTTAAGGAGAGATCGTGGTGGATATACTGGGTTAAAGAGAGGAACTATGAGTTCAGGGTAGGAGTTGGGGATGCAACTAGTTGACCCAGCAATTGAAGTGAACGCGTCTCTGTCACACCAGGAGCAAGTACTGCAACCACATATGTTGGTGGTCATTGGATTACAAGGAATATATGATGAAGGGGGATAAAGCTGGAGCAGACTGCAAATGAGGAGAAGGGTTATGGCCTGAGGTGAGAAGGATGCGGCAAGCACCAGACATTACATGAGGAAGTCGTACATGCTGGGTTAGGCTTGTGAAAAAGAAGTGGGCGCTGAATATGCTGCTTAATGGGCACACTCCAGGGACGCCTGATGTCGTGCCATCACAGAATCTAACTCACCATGGAGAGAAGAAAACCATTATCCCAAGAGCACCAATATGGGGAGGTACCAGAAATGGCTATTGGAGTCCAGAGCTGTAAAAGCGCCAGAAACCTCTGCATGCTTATGGTTTAGCTGATTGTTCTGGAAGTTCACCTCCAGTAAGCCAAAGTGGGTTGGAGCGCAGGGGAATGACCCCAACCAACTGGCTAGCACCCATTGCATGAAGCATAACCTCTGCGGACTGCTAATACCTCTAGGTGTGGCTCTTCAATAAGTGATAGCACTAGATGGGTGAAGCCGTCCAATAGATGCTGGGCTGCTTTGTTGAGCTAAGGGCCTCATCTCTGATCTCCACCCCAGCACAACTGTACTTTAAGGTCGCTGAAGGGCGTTCATAAGGAAATTAAATGGCCAACAATTTTGGGAAGGAGCTCCTCCCAGCTTAATATGGTCATGGCATCTGCCTCTGTCACCCCCTTGTAGCTTGGAGTAAGCGGGAATTGGGAAAGTGGAATTCTGCATAAGTTACCCACACTTATGGCGTACCATATTAAAAGAAAATGTGCCTGGGCTCAGGGGCTGGTTAGTCTTTAGAATCAGATTGCATCAGATGAATGATTAAGGAAGTAGCGCCAAAGGCTTATCATGTAGTCAAGGAGGGGGTAATGCTGGAATTATATATAACTGGACAATAAGCCTAATTTATCAATGGCGGGTCATCTATTTGTCCATTAAGATCAAGGTAGCGCATTCAAAATTTACCACAAATTTGATATGGATCGATGCAAAGTGATTTGACCTTGGCTAAAATATAGGGATTTTACTGGAACTCCCAATAGTGAGATTAGATTGATGGGAATTAGAGTAGCTGAGTAGCTGCGTAGATGAGCCAAAGTGTGGCCAGAGAGGTAAGTGAAAAGAAAAGAAATGAAGAGAAAGGTGAAGGCTTTTGATTATTAGTACATAGTGGATTCTATGGTGTAAGTTGCAACAATAAGTGTAGTGGGCTTTTACGCTCTAAATAATAATAGTGTGCACTGGAGCCTTTAGCTTAATTTTGTAATTTTATTCAATTGTTTGAGTAACAACCATCCTCATATTATCTTTCCGTTGCATCAGTGGGAAACCCTTCTGTGCAACCCCAAAGAGAATATCAACTTATTCCGCCAGATTTTACAACAATTCCCAAAGCATTGGATAAGGATCTAAGGCAAAGATGAACTCCGCCTAGAAATCTCCATGCCAAAAAGGGCCTCTAATGAGAAGTTTTGATCCTTAAGGTTGAAGAGATGACCAAAATGCTCATTTTAGGAAGTAATAATGACCAAGGACATAGTCTATAACCAATTAATTTTTCCAAAAGAGCAGCAGTTTCATGATTGATAATTACCTCTTTAAAATTGTATCTGGCTAAGTAGAGGTGACATAAGTTGGCAAAGGAACCAACTGGTTCAAATTCAGTTCTTAAATGGACTTAACACTAGTTGTAGTCTCATATAGTGAGACAATTGGGAAAATCGGTGCAGCTCTTCAAGATTATGATTCCTAAATATCGGTGAGAAGAAGAGGATGAACTATTAAGAGACATTGAATAGAAAATCAGGAAATTCATGGTTTATATTTAAGTCAAGAGGAGGGAAGTAAGGGATATGGTGTTTGGCTTGATCAGTAAACCCTTCAAGAAAACCACCAAGGCTGATAGAATAACTGCATTGATGGGATTCTTTATCCTTACCAGATTATTTGCATAACCTAATATATTAGTTCATCTCATACCATCTTAACAAACTAACTACATCCCAATAAATGCATATATCAGGTTATTATATAATAAAGTATACTTAATTATGAGGCTGCTTGGGTTTGAGTGTGATCATACTGCATTAACTAGGTTGCACCTTCATAGTCAGTGCATCAAAACTGATTCACTGAGGCGTTTTTGTGGTGTTGATCAAATGAATTTGTCAATTAATGCACTTAACCTGGGTAAAAAAATAGTGCGTGCCTAATGATATGATAGCCCTTCTTACTTCCCAACTAGGGTCCTTCAGATACCATATCTATTTTTATATATTCCCATTTATTGTTATACATTAAATGTATGACATAGATTCTAATTAGTCTATTTTGGAACATTTTAGCGTTTACTAAATGTCACTATTTCACCCAAAATCCTACTGCTTATGAGAATAAAATTGCCTTTTGATTGGGCTGATGTGATTTTATGAAGCTAATTTAAGGGCCAAAAGACTTAGTAAAATTATTCATGACCATTGCCATGACCAGCAGAGATTTGGCATGATGATTAAATTCATACAATAATTAGTATGGCCAGGAGTTGCATAAGAGGTATATGTTACCAGCGCTTATTCATATAATAATTAGTACTCGTTGTCAATTTCTTTATTATCCATTATATCTGCTTATCTGTTACATTAAGTTATTAACATCTAAAAGTAGTGTATATGTGCCCATAAATCTTGATGAGAAGTACTTAGCTTCTTTTCCTTCCAGAGAAGTAGTCTTGATTGTCTAGTAAAAATTACTATTTTTGTCTATGAAGACAAAAGGTCTAGTTTTTATAACCAGTATACTTAAGAATGGTGCGCGTATCAGAATTACTTGGCCTTTTTTGAGAACTATAAGAGTATTCTCTTACCATCTAGTACTAAAAAAAAGAAAAAGAGTATTCTCTTCCCATTCTTGTAAACAGAAAAACATTATATATCGAGTTTATATCCCCAATTTCACATGTCAAGCATATAATTTTCACCAACGGTTAAAACATGACACCAACCAGTCACTCCTCAGTGTGAGAGGCATGGTCAAGAAAAACCCGTTACCAGTCTATTGGGTAAAATTGGTCTGATACACATATTAATATCTCTCACATCTGTCCCCATGTGGATCTTATTCGCAAATAAATAGATAATGATGCCCTGTAGACTATAGATGCTATCATGGGTATTGTAGTACCCCTCGTTATAAGACAAGTCCTTCCTAGGCATGCTAGATGTCTGGATTAATAAGCTCAGCTTCAAAATTATGGTTATGCTGATAGCCAAAAACCTGGTGAACTTTAAATTTTCTACAGTTAAGAGAAGATTCTAAAACCTCATGCACGCACTCTTGACATGTTGTGCATGAGCAGCGCTGATTAGATCCATAAACAAGTATTTCTCACCTGGGCAGCACAACAGATCACTCCCCCTTAAATTCCAAGACTGCAATATAAAGGTAATAGGAACCACTTCCTGACCCACAAATGTGGTAGCCCACCAGATGTGGGAGTGTTAATGGAACTCAAACCGTGATCTTTCTTAACAGGAACTAATGTGGCCTTCAAAGATAATCTTTTTTGGCATTACTTGACGCCTTGCAAGAAGAAGAACAAGATTTGGGACTACACTCTACTCTATCAGACTTTACACTAGGAAGGGCCCTCCTTTGCTTTTTAAAATTATCTCATCGATAGCAGACACCCTGGCGTTGAGACCAAAATATCTATTCCAAAAATTCAACAATGAGGTCTTACCTTAAGTTTAGATGACTATATTAAGGCGTTCCAACAGATAAAATATTCCCTCCAACTCCAAGAGGATTATGCAATTGCCTCTTTCAAGGCATCCCTTAACCAGGAGAAAGGCTCTCACGCGTCATGATACAATGAACCTCAGACACTGGAAGTAGCATACCATCTGGCTCAACATATTTATGGCCATCCCAGATACAGGGGAAACCAAAAATGACATGTATACTCCATATAATCACCCTAACAATACAATCCCGCCTGCCCTTAAGGATAGTGTGCTTGTGTTGTTTGACAACAAGAAAAACATATATGACAAGAAAAAATATGGTATAAGATCAATTGGACATTGGTGCAGCCAAGCCTAGTACTGTGGAAGGCAATCATCAGGATATCTACACCCACGCGCCAGAGGCGTTTGTCATTATATCTACGACCCCACCCTGGCTCATGGAAGCGAGATTTAGGGGCTTTCATCCCCTTTCTTGCGACTTTATTACCACGCTCTGACACTATAATGTACAGTCATTTGTCTTCACAATTGAGTTCATACTACTATCAACAGTCATATACCACCAGGATCTTAATGGTGCAGCCCAAACCTCAAAGGTCAAGACTTAGTGATCTCTTGGGTGATTTGGATAAAAGTCCCTTGAGCACCCATTTCATCCTTGTGAACCGGGATGACCCAACGCTGTCCCCCTACCAATTCAATATGATAGAATATGTCAAAGAAGAACGTCGCCAAAATCTGATAACAGAAGAGCTCAGCAAAATACGTCCATTAAAATATTTATTAGACCCCACTTTGGACCAGTTACCTACGCCCAAGCAGCAATGCCAACGCAATCTACTAACAAGCTTAAGGACCATGACAAGTTAGTCTCAATCTTGATACTAACACTGGCACTGTATTAATGGCCTTAAATAAATTTCATTGTGCTTACTTCTTGTTCATTGTGGACATCACGGTCAGTTTTAGATGTGCTGAAATTAACACTTTGGTAGATACTGGTGCTTCCAGATATTTTATTAATCTCAAGGTGGTCCAGGCCTTGGATTTGTTGGTTACCACAGGGGCCCCATTCATAGGGGGCTTGCAAGTACTAATGATCACACTACCCTTTCATGAACTATTGCACTTCTTAGCATACAAACATCGCTTCCACACCTACTTCTTGGAAATTTCTGAACTACTTTATCTCATAATGCTAGGTATATGTTGGTGGCGCCAACAGTTAGTAACCACTAACCTAAAGTGAAACTTTCTCATCTTCACGTCCTTCTACCATTCATGCAAGATACTCTGCTCACTACTCTGGTGAAAGGAAATGCTATAGAGGCCACTATGGTTACACCACCTGTGAAACAATAGCTTAATTGCCCACAATTCTTAAAATAAAATACCACTACAAAGAGATCTTTGCAAAAGATAAGACCAACCATCTGCTCCCACTCCAAATTTGATATAGGCTTGAGCTTGACGGTGGACCTCATTAATGTCATTTGCCCACTCTACCCCTACACTGTAGCTGATGACCAAGCCCTAAAACAATGAATGACGAGATGCTAGCCAAAGGGTTCTTAATAGTAAATTTCGCCAATATTATCTCAAATGGTGTTACCAAGAAACCATATGGAACTTAAACCTCTTGTAAACTATGGCCACCTAAACAACGTTATTGTTGTTAACCCTTACCTACATCTACTCAAGGCCTCAATATAATAAGTTAATGCAAAATTTAAGGCAGTTTTAATGCTGAACATGGTAATTGTGTTCCACCAGGTCTGGTTAAAAGAAGGGCAAGAATGGAAAAAGGCTATTCAAACATATCACAGCTTATACCATTTCAGGTCAATCAGTTTGATCTTAAAATCGCTCCCACCATAGTTTAAAAAGGTTTTTGACCATGCACTAGGTGACCTCCACTTCACTTGCGCAATGGCATATATTGACAACATTTTGGTTCACTTTTTATGATGAACAACACGAAAAGGAATTGGTAGCAGTGACCGCTTCTTTACAGAGTGGCCTGCATGAAAAACCCTCAAAATGCAATTTTCAAATGACAAAGTCCAATTCTGATGGAACTACATATCTAAAGATGGAAACGCCATCTGCCCTTCAAACCTAAAAGCAATAAGGGCGTGGTCCACCCCATCACCCAGAAACTGCTATGCAGTATCCTAGGTTTGGTCACAATCCTAAAAATTTCTCACCAGCAACCTTGGAACTGGCCACAATCTTCACCCTCTAATGGTCAGGACGCGCATTTAATTTGTCAGACGAATGTCAGAGGGCTTTCAACGCCATCAAAGAAGGTTTTTCCACTGCACGTATCTTTCACAACACTGACAACTACAGACTATTCATAGCAGCATGTTTAGCCTCAGTAATGGCAGCAGGGGCTGGCTACAGATTAACTATTGCAAACAACTGGTAATGTAATTAGCTTTGCCCAACCATTTGGATATATTAGTCTTATATGTTTAATTTTATACTTTAACAGTTTATTTGATAACAGGTTGATGAGTAATAGTGTTTTTCCAGCCAAAGTGTCCTGATTTAATATATAGTTGTCTACTGGATCAACTTACTATTAGTCAGGGCCCTGATCACCACTGGCGCATTTCTTATTCTTAAATTTTATAGACCTCTGTTTCTGTGGACTCAAATACTCTTTTGTCTCCTATTTTTTCAGCTGATCATTCTACATTACCCCATGCTAGTTTAAAGTATTGATAATATAGTCCTTTTATTTTTTTATGGTCAACCACCATTAACTCAATCACATCTGACATATTAAATCTTGTGATGTTCACCATATCCTATAATAAATTGAGTCAAGTCCTTTGAAGCTCACATAAGTAGTTTGACAGATGTGAATTGCACTGAAACCTAGTACTTAAAAAAGGACTTAACCTTTATTTGAGGTTCAGAGGTTTAAATAAATGGTGCTTAGCCTGGCAGGGTAATCACTGCTTCCTCCCTAGTGCTGGTTTTTTTCAATACAAGTTTAAAACCTGTACTGGCTAGAAAAATTCTCAGTGTGGTATATTTATCCTAAGGTCGACCCACCTTGAATACTTTTTTTCAGAGGTCTAAATAATTCCCTATTTTTAAGAACTGAACCAGGTAGAGTTGGTTCAGAGGTTCCTGTGGACTGGATATAAAAATTGTTGGTTTTTGCACTGAAATCCAAATATAAATATGCAATTGAACTTCAAAGAGTAGACAATACTGCAAGGAAAGTTACTTTATTTTTTTTAGTACTAGATGGTAGGAAAGTTACTTTATTATTAAATATATTTAGGGATATATAGTATAATAAGTTCTTTTTTATTTGACCAAGGTAAGCCGACCAGGGGATGGATATTACCAAACTAAAAACTTAAATTAAAAAATAACGTACCAAATTGATTCAAACAAAACGCTTAAATGAGCGATTGAATGACCCCAGTGGTAGAGTATAGACCCTCTACCACTGCCTCCCGAGTTTGATCCCAGTAATGGACTTTGTGTAGGGGACGATTTTGACTGTGTTGGTTTTGCGCGCCAATGCCCCGAACCAAGATAGCAAATAGCAAAGGCGGTCCATGGAGTTCCTGGCCTATCATACACCACGCATAAGGGTTTTCCAGGTTTTATCCTCCTTTCCCATTTTCTTCACTTCCCTAATCAGTGCGGTATTGTCCCCAGGTTGGCCCACCTCGAATAAAATTATAAATTATAAATTATAATGAGCGATTGAATGAATCACACCAAATAAAACAACCAACCAGGTGGGCAGTGGAGACCACTTATCCCTCCATGGCAGAAGGGGAGGGTGGATCAGGGGGCTCATCTTCAGCAGCAGCTATCTCTTTCCAGAGTAGGGTGCATGTCAAGGCAGATAGCAAGGAAATTAGTGCATTGGCGGTTTGTGTTTCAATCCACTGATGATTGATACTTCTGAGTAATTGCCAACCATAAAAATGGAAGTAATATACTCAGCTAAAGCTTTTTCAGCTTTAATGTGGGCGTCTGGTAGTTTAACAAACATTGCAATGTTGGTTTGGGTAATCTTGGCTTTCAAACTCCATGCTACAGTTATCACGTTCTGGGTAGCGCCAGTGACAGTTTTGTGTAGTTGTTTCATGTTAATCTTACTTTTTGGAGTAAGATTTTTGGGGATAACAGGAGATGAAATTCCTCCTGAGAGCGCTGCCACTGATTTGGTAGCGGCTTTGCGGAGGGGATGGCAATCTGGTGTGGTGGCTGATTCTACTACAAGCTTTTGGTCACTGTGGAATGGTTTGGTGTTTGTCTTTGGGGCATATAAATGGTAAGAATTCCGCATCCCATTTTGCATTACAGAACTGGTTGACTTGCAGCGATGGTTCTTCAATGATATTACCTATTTCTTCAATTTTATCCAAAAGCTCCCATGGAGTATGGTTGAATTGAATTGGAAAGACAGTTTATGGTTGTGGATAGGTTGATTTGTTGAATGTTGCATAGGATCAAACTGGGGTCTAATCCTGCGACTGATTTGATGAATCATGTGTGGCACTGGGGCAAGGTGAGGTCTGATTAGTGGCTGCAGGTGCTTCTGCAGCAACAGGCTTTGGGGAGGGGAGGTAGGATCTTACCCCATGCTGGAATTAGCATGGGGTGGGTGGCGGATTGGTGGCCGTCAGATGGACTATCAGTGCTGTCAGAAGCTGCTAGATATGGGAACTTGTATTTAGAGTGGTCTAACTCAAAACAGGATTGAACAAATCGTCCATCCGCCCTTGACGCGGGCCCATAATGGATGTTTGGGGGCAGGGGGATAGCGGTGTGAGGGGGAATTGATGGGGCAATTTTGTTCAATTTTTAGGGCTGATTGTGGCATACGCCTGATGCCCAGCGAGGTGTGTGGCCCATTTGGGACCACAAATTGCAAGATAGGGTTGGAGCCATAGGCTTCCAAACCTTCCATCAGCTCCTGTTGGAGAACTTCAGGGGAAGGTAGATAGGCAAACCAGAGAACTTAACCACCAAGGTGGTGTCCGCTGGGAGCCAGGTCTGTGTTGTTGGGAGAGGTGTATCCTGAGAGACCAAGGGCACTGTAGCCACAGTGGCGGCATCAGATTCACAAGTGAAGCTGGAATCAATATACCCTTATAGGGGTGGAAATCAATAAAGCAGTCTGGTGTCATCACCGCCTGAGCCATTTTGATAATGGCTTGGTTATTATATGGGAAAAGTTTCCCATATTCAACCCTAAGGCTGAAACACATGTTGCTCTGAGGGAGCAGCAGGGGGCAGCAGGGCACTGCTTGGGTTTGAGAAATGTGGGTGCCAAGATCTTTGGGAGAAACAAATCATCCCAGGAGTTTGGTATGACTGGGCCAGCCAGTCTGAGTGTGTTTTCCTGTCAGATGGAAAATGGCGGGGGAGTTTTGCCACTGCCCCACACTGGGGCAGCCAGTGGGGATTCTGATGACATTGGAGCGAAACTACTGTGGGCGATTAAGTTTTTACTTTTTACAAATGTATAAATTGCTCAGAAATTTACACCAAGTGGAAAGAGAGTTTTATTATAATTATACTTACATATTAAATAATTGATAATATCTTTTCTATCAAATAACTATTATTATTGATTATCAGATCTTATAAGATCATCAAAAAAATGGGTTTATCATCTTTTTGTTAAAATTGTAGCATTTTCAAAATACTAATTATGCCAAATTGGGAATAAATCAATTTCATTGTAAGTCATTCAACTCAATTGTGTTATTGGGAATTAAATGAGTTTTGGCCATTTTTTCTGGAAACATTAGTGCATTGCACAATGGAGTAAATATGATTGGAACTAATGGTGCACCGTTCACAGATGAATAATACATTATTAATACATAGTTATAGATATGGCCCAAAAGAAAATATGCTTAATGGGGAAACCAAAGGTCTTGGCTTTACCCAAATTGGGTAAATCCCACCAGATCCCTTATTAAGCCTTGACCTAGGGTGACAGCTTTGTTTGATTGGGTAGGGCAATAAGTTAATGTATTTAATATTTAAGAGGTTGTTGAGGATGTTTGATCCTCAACCACCATAGCAATTGCAGTTCTCAAATCCTTCTCATTATTTTTGATTTATTTCAGATACAAGCAGGGCCAAAACAGTTTACAAATACATCTCACAATGGTGCAACACATTTTTGAGATTTAAAACATTTTTATATAAGTGAGCCTAGCTGAGTTTGGGCTAGAAGAAGGTATTAATAACAACAAAACCAAAAGTGAGGCTTATATGAATAATGAGTCCATACAGGACTTTTTATATGAGAATAAGTGACATATCAATGACATAAATTTGTTTTTGATGGGAATGGTTTGTTGGGCAATTATTCCCATTGTTAAAGTTGAAATTAACGACTTTTCTTTCTCGTTGCAAACACTTTTGCAACCCATTCAATTCAAGACTAAATCTAGTTTGATAATCTCATAGAGGGGATTAGTCTGCGCCCATGTCTGGGAGCAGTTAGGCAAGCAAGGCAAGAGGAGCAGGCGGAAGGCCCGCGGCCTCTAACGTTTGAAAACGCCCCGGAGAATCCAGCGGAATAGAAAAAAATCTAAAAAAACCGGCGGTCACAATTTCCCCGAAGATACTCGCGTGGCAAGCACGATGCAACCAGTACATCAATACGCCACATTCCCAGCCACTTTTGTCGGTGGAATTCAGAGTCCGTGTGTATCTGGACATCCAAAAATGGCCTTATGGGAAAAATTTTGTGAAGATGTACACGAAATTTTCCCAACTGTGGTGTATGTTGCACCTCACTCCATGTCGCGCAGTTGGCTGGACCTAGGTTTTGAAAGCAAAATAGCAGCAGATGAGGCTGCAGTGGTGCGCGTAGTGGTTGACCTCCCCAAAGGGCAACAGGTCGTCAAAACTAAATGCACCAGATGGACAAAATCAAACCAAATTTTCCTCACGTTTGACTTTTTGCCTACTACGGTAAAACGTGACATTTTGGAGCAACACCTGAAAGATGGTCTCACCATATATAGCGAAATACAATCTTTTGAAATGCAACGTTTCACACTGATGCCACACCTGTGCACCGGCAAAGCCAACGCAGTTCTGACCCCAATTGAGGAGATTGTGAAGGACCTAACCCAGATCCCGCACTCCACCTTTATTGACATTGCAGGGCACACCACCCACCCATTCCGGGTAACTGTGGACAGCGCGCCCCCCATTTGCACCCATTGTGACGTGTTTAGCCATAAGGCACATGCGTGCCCCATTAAAGAGGGCGTTACATTCCAAGAGCACCCCTCGGCAGCCATGGCCAGCGGAGAGGCGCACTATGAACCAACTGCAAGCACCAAAGAGGCTTTCCCATGGGGAGCACAAGGCTGCTACCTATTGGTAAAGCCCATCTCCCTGCAGGAGTGGAAGAAGGCCAAGCAGACCCATAGGACTGCGGCCAAGGAAGCGGCTAAGGTCACCACCACCATCCCACACTCACAACGCCAGGAGGACATGGAGACCTTCGCGGCGGAAGCAACTCGGGAATCCATCACCCAATCAGATTGGGAGGCCCAAGCTGAACGGGCCACTCAATCTGAGGATCTGATGGGAGATTTGATCTCACCCAATCGCTGCACCCAAGCCCTGGTTGAAACTGACTTGGGACCTATCCCAACCAAAAAAAATTTTTTTGCCCCACTTGACGGTGCACCGAACTTATCCGCACCACAAAAAATTCGTCCGACGTCGGGAAAACAAAAAGCGAAGGCCAAAGCCAATGTGACTCTTTCCGCAAAAATTAACAAAAACCCCAATAGTGTTGCTGCTGATACCCGTGCTGCTGTGAAAGCCCGTGGGGACCTGGAAGAGGCTGGTGGGCCAAGGGGCCCACCCCCTCACACCTAAGGTGCAATGGGGGAAACCTTCACTCTAGGGATGCTGAATATCGCCGGACTTAAGGCCTCCCCATCCTGGGCTAGGAAACTGAGTTTTTTACAAAATAATTTACCCATGGATATCCTGGCCATCCAGGAAACCCACTGTCCACGAGGTTCTGAGGATGCTTGGAAAACAATGCTCCTACCATCCCTATCCTTTTGGTCGAAGCACTGTGGGGTGCTAATTTGGAAAAACAATTTTTTCAAATTTACATCTTCAGAAACATTCTTAAATGACCGAGTGCTCGTTGTCACCTTCTCATGGGCCAATGTTGCACACACAATCGTCAACATTTACACCCCAAACGGTGCACAAGAGTGTCAGGAATTTTTCTCATTGGTCAAATCCCTCCCACTACCCCCCGATTCTTTCCTAATCAGTGACATGAACTGTTGGCTAACCTCACCAATGGACCGGTGGCCACCCTCACCCCACGCCCCACAGGGTCACATAGAACTACACGTTCTAAAAGCCACCCTTGGGTTAATGGATGCGCTGCCATGACATGCCCCACTGCTCGAAAACATGACGCATCCCCACATCCACAATGGCCAATTAAGGTCCATGACCCGCATTGACCTTATTCTAGCACCGCGAAATTCCAACCCCACATCTCCCACTTCAAAACAACAAAAATGGAATTCTCCGACCACCGACTGGTCTCAATAACATACCACTTACCCGTCACAGTTGCAAAGGCCCCACATTGGTGCAAAATCTGCCCCCCAGAGCTTGCGTCACCAGGATTTTCCATGTGGGTGGAAGAGGCAACTTTGGCAAAATCGTTTGTTGCACCATTTTGTGCGGACCCCATTTCCACATGGGCAACTCTCAAAAAAGACACCATCCGCCACTATCGCCATCTCTCATCCAGACGCTCACGAGCCACATCGGCGGTTATACGCATGCGCTGGTGGAATTGGCCCACTTGGAGTCCAACATTCCAGCCTCAGGATATAGCCCTGCATGGGGCCAGAAGTGGGCGGAGGCAGCAGCACACCTCAACGCAATTGAAAGGCAACACAAACATTGGGTTTGTGTCCAATACAGGGCCACATGCATCACTAAAGGCAACAAGTGCACTGCATACTTCTTCAAAAAAAATTTTGCATCACGCCAGAGCGTGGCCTGCACACAGGTGCAAAGATCGGATAATTCTATTGTGGACACATTGGCTGAAGTGGCAATCGAAACGCAAAGATATTACTCTGAGTTATACTGAGCCAAACCAATTCAGCCGGCCAAAATGGCGGAATTTCTTGACAGATCTCATATCCACACCATTTTCTGATACCCGGAAATAATGAATTTAATTACTCCAAATGAATTATGGACTACCATTCACAGTGCGCCAAACCAAAAATGCCCAGGCCCAGATGGCATTCCATATGAGTTCTACAAAAAATATTTTAAATACATATCCCCATTGCTGCTAGCCTCACTCAACCAAAGCCTGTTGGAAACGCGCCTCCTACCAGGAGGACATGAGGCTTTTACAGTCACACTCTTTTAAGAAAGGGGATTGGTTAGACTTAGCCAATTGGCACCCCATTTCTCTAACAAACACAAACACCAAAATTTTAACAAAAATCATTGCTAACCGTTTAGGGACTGTAGCATCTGCCACCATCTCCCCAGAACAATTCAGTTTCATCCCCAGAAGTTTGATTTGGGATAACGTGCACTCTGTGGCTAATTTGTGTCAGTCCACAGCCTCTGGGGCACTTGTATTCTTGGACCAACAAAAGGCCTATGATAGAGTAAACTGGGAATACCTTAGGGCCTGCCTCCAACAATTTCGCCTACCTCCCCGCTTCATTAACTGGGTGATGCTGCTCACGGAATCTGCAACAATGGCTGTGCGCGGCCCAGGTTTCCTAACGGAAGTAGTCCATCCTCAAAGGGGCCTGCAGCAAGGGGACCCCCTGAGCCCACTCTTATACAACTTCAGCCTTGACCCACTACTGCGAAATGTGAATGCCCAACTCATTGGGGTCCATGTGCCAGGCCAAACCCCAGTCAAGATGATGGCATTTGCAGATGATTGCGTGGTGGGGGTGTCTAATAATAAAGATGCACGCGCGCTTGAAGCCCTCATCCAGGAATATTCCCAGGTAAGCAACGCGGCACTGAACGCCTCCAAAACCGAAATCATCCTCCTTGGTCAGTTTCAGAACTGCTGGGCCCCAGAAAGTAGTTCCCAACCCAGCCCAGCTGCTCGCCCAAGTCCACGCCTTACTAACTCAAAACACACCGCTCCACTGGTGCTCCCCTTTGTGCCGCGACCTACCATAGGACTGGTACGCCATCTGGGCGTGTGGTTGGAGGCAGGAGGATACGCGTCAGCAGTAATGGAGGGCCATATACTGGACAACGTGACGAAGCGAATCGCCTCTCTCAGAGCCCACCCTACTACCCTCACTGGCAGGGTTGTTCTTGCCAACTCTATGCTCCTATCCAAAGTCTGGTTTGGAGCCCACGCCATCCCCTTATCCCCAAGCTTCTTCAAATCCCTGTATGCTTTGCTACAAGGTTGGCTTTGGTCAGGCCGCCCTCCACCAGTATGGCTAGAGGTCATGTTTGGCCCTCATCATCATGGTGGCATGGGCCTACTTGACTTCAAAGCCCATGCCGCCAAGATCCTAGGCACCTGGATTGCGGCCGTCACTGCTCCTACACTCCCATCCCAACACTGGTCCCGCGCGGCCCGCTCCAACTTCTCCCAAGCCTTGGGCCTCAACAATCCATCAAACCCCCACTCCCTGATGAAATACCTCGCATCACACACATCAGCCACAGGTCCTCACGGGACCAAAACCCACTACAAACGAATCCTACTCTCCATGCAAAGCGCAGAGTGGAGAATTCATATTAGTGGACATACAACCCGAAGAGGCCGCCCCTCTCCTCAGTTCACACAAGAGGTACTGGGGCTACCCATCCATGATGGCGTGATCCCCATTCGACCCCAAGTCCTATCCAGGATGGACTACCTGGACATGATGGACATCCCTTATTCCACTGAGACCCAAAAGACTATCTGGAAATACGCACACCATCCTCTGTTGCAGCCTCAAGTCCGTTCCCATATGTGGCGCTGCCTGAGGCGGGTGTATCGTACAGCTGAGCGCTCTAATGCTTTACACTCATCCTGTGTCGTGTGTGGCCAGTATGGAACGCTGTTTCACCGCCTGGAGAAGTGCCCCACCTCTAAAGTAATATGGCGCGAAGTCCAACGTCTGCTAGGCCAGGATCAAACACATCCCTTCAGTCTGTCAAGAGATATGTTTGCTTCATCAATGGCCTCCCCCTCCCACCCTCCCTTCGTGCTCTGGTGGTTGCAATCGCCATGTGGACTATCCACACGATTGTCTTGGATGCCATCGCCGGATCCATCCCCACCCTCCCTGAAGCTGTCCACAGATTCCGGTCTCATTTGGTGGATCACTTTCAGGCGTGGATGTTTGGATATCTCCCACCACGTCGCCGGCAGATGGTCTCCTCCTGGTTCCCAGTCTGGTTCATCAAATCAGACCCCTTCCTCCACACATGCTCAATAGTGGCTACGCCCCCTACACACGTTCCCTCCCCCTTCCCATAAGTGGCATTCCCGCTGGCAACAAGAGATAGCATCGCTTCTCTGGGGTGCCTCACCTGGTACTGAGTTTTGTCTCATCTGAGTCATATTCGGAAGTGTCCATCCCATGGTCGGCCTTCCCCACAATAAATTTAAAATTTAAAAGTTGAAATTAACAATTTTTGTTGTTTGGAATACGTTGAGGAGCTTTTGATTCTCTGCTTTTATTGAATTTGATATTATCTCCAGATGTTAAAGTGTCTAATTTCATTGTTACAATGGGATAAGTTAAAGTTTCAGTGGAATTATTAAATTTTAAAATCGAGTTTAGGCTAATCTGGAATTAGGAGGATCGTTTGGTTCATCAGTTAATGTTGGGGTTTTTAAATCCTAATTTTTTCCATGGCCAGGTGTATATCGCAAAAGGATGGAAGCTCTTTTAATTATCAATATGATGGTTGATGGTGAGTCGTTACATCATTCATACATTTATAAATTATTTTTTCCATTGAGATAATAAGGGAATTCTTAGAAACATCAAAGGTTTGTGTTTTAGCCTAATGGGAAATATGGTATGACTTTATTAATAATGGGATCAAAATTGTCTAGAAAGAATATATGATTTGGAAATTGGGTTGTAAATCAACTGGCGGCTTTTAAAAAAATTATTTTGTTCAGTTGATCTGAAGCCAACTTAAAAACAGAAGTGGACCTCAGTAGAGAAACATGCATCAAGCACAAAGGCATTCAGTTTGACTGGTTTAAGGCCATCTTTAGCTTGAAGGATACCTCATAACCTATATATTTTCTCTTGATTTGTTTTAATCTAGAGAGGTGTTCAAACAATAATCTTTCCCAAGAGTAAACAAAACTTGGAATCCAATAGACATTCCCATGAGTGATATCTTCCCAGGATTTCTTTCTCTTAGTATCTCATTCCTTCATGTGATATAGTGCTTTTCTCTTATAATAAAATATGGCCCTCTTTGATCTTTTCACTTTAGATGGTGGCTTTGTTGCTCAATAACATCTTTTTCAAGTTCTTCAGGCAATCTAATAGATTGAGCTGTTGCTTAAGGTAACTTGGAATTATTAAACAAATGAAGTCTCCTAGCTATACTCAAAAGATCAATTTGCAAAGGTACTATTTACAGATAACTCATCTTGTTCATTCCATTGCAGATATTGTAATAGATCAGGGGCAAGTGAAGTAGTTGTGCATCCATAAAGTAATATTATTTGTCCTTAGTTAAACTGAATATTTAGTGTGACTTGAAAGAGACCTGGCAGAGAGCACCAGTGTTGGAATATGCACTGAATCTAATTATAAATATAGTCAGGTTCTTTTAAGCTCATTTAAGATTGTGGACAGATGTGAATTTCGCACTGAAACCCAAAATGTCTAGTAAAATATAGGATTAACCTTTATCAAGGTTCAGGGGTCCAAATAAAATTCCCTATTATTGAACTTAACCAGTTGGAAATGGTTCAGAGGTTCCCGTGGGCTGAATATAATATATGTTGGATTTTGCACTGAAATCTAAGTAAAAAAGTGCAATTGAACTTCAAACAGTAGACAATACTGCAAGGAAAGTTACTTTAGCTTTAAAAATACATAGGAATATTTAAAGTATAATAAGGTCTTAAAATTAATTAATTGATAAAATCTTTTCTATCAGATAACTAAAATTTTTGATTATCAGATCTGATAAGATCATCAATAAACGAGTTTATCATCTTTGTTAAAATTATAGAATTATCGAAATGCTAATTTTGCCTAATTGGGAAGGAATTGATTTCTTTGTAAGTCATACAACTTGATTGTGATATTGAGAATGAAATTAAATGTTTTAGATTTCATTTGAACTGGAAACATTAGTGCACTACACAATGGAGTAGAATAGGATTAGAATCAATGGTACACTGTGCACAGATGCTTTAATACATCAATAATCTATAAACTTAGATATAGCCCAAAAGCAATTATGCTTAATGGGTAACCACAGGTCAAGGCTTTACTAAGTAGGGTAAATCTCAACACATCTATTTATGGAGATGCTCTTAGCCCTAGTTTTTTGCTTCCATGGGCTAATCTAATATCACAATCTTAGACTACCATTTTTGGAGTACTACTTAGTAACCATGGAAAGCACCAATGAGAACGCTGGTAGTTAGAGCATATCTGAAGGGGATTCTCAATTGCAGGGGGATTTTTTTCCTAAATAAGCTTGGTGAGCCTACCTAAAGATCAACTGAGCGAGCCCTTGAGCTACTGTCAGCAACAGATACTACAGCGTGCTCTATTAGTTTAATAATTGTCAGTATTTCAGTATGGCCATCTTACTTAGTTACTTTAGAATGAATAATTATTTGCTTTATCTACCGGGTAAAAAACCCTTTGTTGGTTGTAGAAGTTATCATTTCAAATGATAACTATTTTATGGTGAGTTTCCTTAAAAATATTAAGTAATAAACCAGGAACCAATTCAGCCATATTATAGATGATATCATTTTGGGAGGACCCCCAACAATAAACAATTTGTTAAATTATTGATTATTATTAATAATTGTATTCTCTTGTATGAGTCAATAAAGGTTTGTTGCAAATAAGTTTTTGGGTTTATTGTTGTTGCTGGGCGTTGACAACATTTTTAAATGACAGCAACTTGTGGTTAACCTAAAAGGCAATTTGATCTGATTATAATGGATAAGGCCTCATTACCTAAACAGGTTGCTAGCTTGATATGGTCAATACACTGGGGTTGGATGAGGGCGTTGGGACAGCTACCTCCAAATCTTCCCCGTGTGGATCATGATCTAATTGCTAGTTAATACTGACCAGGTGGATGGATGAGCAGATGCATCAAACATCAATTAGTGATTTTGGAGGTCTATTCATTGCCGTGGCAGCTTTTCTAATTGGGGCTCCAACAAAAGATTTTGAGCTAGATTTTATATATTCCCTTGTTTTACATAATATAAAGTAGATCACTTTAATTGGCAATTATATTTGATATATTTTCTCTTATTTAATTTTCTGGTGATCTTTACTGCTTCTGAGTCAAAAGAGGAAGGGAGAAGTTTCCTTGAAACCGCTGAACCTACTGGTAGTAGTTAAGTTCTATTGAAAGGAAGAAGTTCCTTTGTTCCAGATGTTGCCAACTCAAGAGGAAAAGTTGGAAAAATAGTTTTCACTTGTTATCTGTAAGAATTAAAGTCTCTTGTAATTTCTGTGATCTTACTGATAATAAGATGAATCCAATGCAAGAATTATTCAAACACCTTTCCATTGGGTCAAAAAAAGGTTGCACTTACATGTCCAGAGGAGAAACCTGAGCAGAAGTGATACTTTTAATTTTGGATATCTCAGCTGCAAACTAGTCTTCATACTATTATCACCCGCACACATATATTATCAAGTTATATATTTATATAAAAGTTGTTAATTGAACACAATGACCTTTGTAGTAAACATGAAAGTTTACAATTGGTACTCACTACAGGGGGTAGGTAAGTACTATAGACTTCAAAGTCTACACCAGTATCTTTATTATTGTATATATTGTTTTCTTTTGTCAGTTTCAGTAAAAGCTACTGTTCTCAGACAGTATTTTGTCTTTTGTGTGTAGTAACATGTGCGGCTAAAATTCTGACGCCCCTGCACCATATCAACAATTGGTGCTCACTTCATAAGTACACCTTGCTTCCCCTGAGAAATTTGTTACCAAGTATGAATTCTGACTATCTAGTTAGAAATTACCTCAAGGTGGAGGTAATACCATCCTCTGACTCAGATGTAGCAGTCCCCAAGGTCCAGCCAAATTTTTCTACAAATATTTAACAATTATGAGTGGAAAGAAGCTTAAGTTGGCCTACTTTCTGATATCTTATATGATCATGATCATTCTTTGAAAACCTTAGTAAACAATATTAAAATTCATCAAAGATGACTTGATGGCCTTGATAGTAATAAGGGCAGAGCTGTTCACTCCATTAAAGATTTGTAACAGGAGCTTAACCCTTACTTGTGGAACTTAACACTCAAGGAAAAAAGGTAAAGTCCTTAGTAAGCAAAAGAAGTTCTTTGAAAGCGGACTCTATGGCTACTACCATATATTGTTATTATGGAGATCAAGTTTTGCTGATTGCCAACGTTTTAGTGAAATGTGAATAAACTTAATTCAGAGATTTTCTTAAATATTTGCAAGTGTCTCCAAAATCCAGTTGCTTTGAAAACCCTTCTGATGTACCATAATAGTGATTGTAGTGGAGCAATTTACGTGTAATTTGCCTGCTGTTTCCCCTCTATTATGACGGTTAGAGCTTCCAAGTATCCTGACACTACATTGGCTTCCTGAAGTATTACTTCCATGCCTTGCTTTGAAACTTAAAACGTCAAATTGGAACACTGCAATCCCTTGGCCTTACAACCATATAACTCAATTTCTGGTCAGCCCTGTTAAGTTAATGAAGTTCAGTAAAAAGCGTATATGCATAATTTTCTGAATCAATTTGATAATATTATTGGCGGAGCATCTGATATTGTAAGCAGGCAGTGGTAATAAACTCATTGTATTCTGAAATTTGGTAGTTGAATACGCATAACCTAAAAGCTATTATGTTCTACAATAATGTCAAGAATCTCTTCATAAAGGACTTTGGAGATGAGAGGATAACCACTAATAAGATCTATTTCTTTAATATCGCTTTCAAAAAAGATGAACCTATTCAAAAGTTGCCAAAACAATTTTTGGAGTTTCAGACACTATCTAGGGCTAAGTTATAATGATTTTGACATCCTGATCTCTTTTAGTCACACCTATGAGCCATAAACAGAATTATGTTACGTTATATACCATTCTGAATTATAGAATGATGTTGCCATTATGGTAAATTATCGCTGTTGTTGCACTGTATTTTTTAAAGCGCTTAATCAAAGTTGCAGAAGCTTGGCGACCAACCTAACTGGCAATTCTCTCCCACTAAATAATTACACAGGCATATTGCTATCATTTCTAGAAGCCTGACTTAAATCAGATCATTTGTCTTCGTTACAAGAATTTAGGCCATTATGCTAATCATTGCCCTAATTCAAATTCTAAGTCTTGGGTTTATTTGGGAACTCTGTGAGATAAATGGACTAAGGAAAAGTCACGGTGGATTAGAAAAGTAATTTTCTACATCACCTCTTCTAAATAATCCCAAGTATATAGTAAAGTTTAACCTCACCTTCAATATGTCAGAAGGATGACATTGACTTCATGCCTCCAATGGTTCAGCAAGTAGTAGCTGATGATAGGGTAGTTGTGATAAAACACTCCCTGAAGAAATGCAAAGCTATGTTGGCGCCAAAATAGTAGTGAAGTTCTATGCTTAACATAATTTTATTACAGGAGCTTCCTGTTACCACTGGTGTTATCTTTAGTTTGAACAAGGTCTAAGTGGCTTTGCTTATTGGGACTTTGATGGAATCCAGCCCCAAACTAGGCATGGAGATAAAGCTTTTTTAAGTCAAGAGGACACTTTAGATGTCCTAGCGATGAAGCTGTTGATGCTTATTTTCTGAATGTATGTATAATGCTTTTTCAGTATATAAGCTCAAGTCTGTGCAATTCTTGACAGTGGGGCATCAGTTAATAACACGTCCACTAAACTGGTGAAAAAATTGGACTCAGTCCTGGAATTAAATCATTGGACAATTTATTGTACTGAGGGTTCTCAGACTACAGCTTCTGAAGAAGCATATAATGCATTGACAGCTCAGTTAAGCTCACTGCTGATTTCTGCTCCTGCTATTGTTTTCCCAAATCATAAGCATGACTTTTCTTATAGGGACCTCATTTATGAGAACTCATGGAGTCAAGGCTGATTTTTAGAAAGACTTTTAAATCTCAGACAAACTGTTCCATTATTTTATAATTATTAGGATGACTTGGCGGCTCAAAAACTGGAGTTTTTCAACCTAGTGTTCATAGATGGTATAGTGTCTGTGGGTTATTAGCAGATTTAAGCATATATTTGACATCTACCAACCAGTTACAGAATTTAAGAGCATTTTACTAAGTTTCAATCGTATCTCAACCATTCTGGTGGGCTATCAAATAATTTGAGGAATAAAATATATCTAAAAAACCTTAAAAGTTATATAGCAAATTATTCACACCATGCTGTCGTACCAATTCAGAACCTGTCACTGCGCCTGTTTCCTCTATGATAACAGAGAAATTCAGGTTCTTTTAGCTAATTTGAATGCCTGCTCTATTCAGGTAAAATGGCATCAAGTTTAACGCTTTAATGCATATGTAACCAGTTGGTAGAATCCAGAATAATTCTGATTTTGGTAATTTTGATGAGCTAGGCCTTAGCGTCAAAATTGAACAATCCATTCGCTCTCTAGCCCTTAGGGAAGTTTAACTTGGTTAATCGATGAAGAGAATTATCAAGCGTGCCCTTTAGAAAAGTACAGCGATATTTTTGTAAAGAATGTCAGTGATTTTGGTCGTGCCACGATTTACTTTATCATATTGATACTGGAAACCATCTGCCAATTTTCCTCTGTCTGATCAGACATTCAAAGGCAACAGATGAAGTTGCAAATACAGAAATTAATCAGCTGGTACAACACGGTATGGTATTGTCCTCCAAGTTTATTGGTCCTCCCCCAAGTGTTGATTATTAAGAAAAAGAACGTTCAAACTTCATGGCATAGACTACTGAAAGCTTAATAACATTTAAAAAAAAGATTAATATTCTTTACTTCATATTGATTATGTGCTAGACCTCTTAAGCGGCGCTCAATATTTTCAGCCATAGGTTTTAATTTTCTGCTACTGGAAGATAGATCTAACTAAAGAGGATCATTAAAAATGCGCCATGATTACAGCGCAGGGCCTTTAATAACTTAATAGATTGCCGCATGGGCTGTAAAACGCTTCCACGACTTTTCAGCGGGCTATTGATAGATTCCTCAGTGGTTTAAAAATTTCCTGTGTTCTCATATTTAGATAATATCAACGTTATTTCTTTAATTCCTGATGAACATATGAAACATTTGTAAAAGGTCTATTGCTGTCTCACCAAGGCTGATATGAAGAATAAGCTTCATTTGTGGATCCTTTCTGGAAGTGGCTGGAATACCTATGTTTTGTCATTAGTAAACATTTCATGCAGCCCCAGATAGCAAAGGTTGAAGTGATTGACTGAATAACAAATCAAGTAGCAAGCATGATGTTCATGGTTTTCTTGGAATGATAAGCAATTACTGCCAGTTTTCTGGAGAAAATTCATAAAGATAGGTGAACCACTATTCTACCTCCTCAATTATATAGTATCAAATAGAGTGGACTGGAAACTGTCAGCTAGCCTCTAATAATCTCTGGATTTACTTTAAACTAAGATCCACTTTTGTTGTACCCCAATTTAAAAAGAAACATTTTTGTTTAGATGAACGTTTCTCCAACCTCCATCAGGGTGGTGTTATCTCATTTGCTTCTTATGAATTGACATCCCGTGGCTTATCTCAGTCATCCATTAGATGTCCCTAAATGAAATTATACAGTAACTGAGAAGAAGTGTCTGGTGTTCATTTATGTGTGTAAACAGTTCTATGCTTACATCCTTGGAGTGCATTATAAAGTAGTGACCAATTATGCCTCCCTTTGTTGATTATAGAATTTGAAAGAGCTTGTAGGATGATTGTCTTCTGGGCTTAAGATTGCAGGATTACAATTTTTGAACTTTTCATTGACCTGGTATCATGCAGCAAAACATCAACAGGTTATCTTGACTGCTGACCATGGTCTTAGAAGCCAATATGGGTGATGATTAAATGATATTTTGCTAATAGAAAGTTATGGTAATGAGCCTGCGGAAGTTCAGCGCTCCTTAGAAAAGTTAAGTATGAACACAGTTGTTAAAATTTTAAGCTTTATAAGTTCACTAATGATCTAAAAAAAGAATACCTTGACAATTGATTGCATAGTTGGTATTATTGGGGCCCACAAGGCAGCGGGGATGGCGGATATAGGAAATTGCTTTATCTATTGAAACAGCATCACTAATGGTAATCTCTACAATCTGATATTCATAAGACCCTCGCTGTTGTATAGAATGTCAATTAAAGGGTCCCTATTGTAAAGCCACCCACTACCAACTAGCCAAAACCAACTTTACTTGACATACCATTTCTATTGACGTCATGTGCCCTCTAGCAAATACATCTGTTACATTTATATAAATAATCTTAGCCATCAATCACCTCATGAAATGGTTGGATGACAAAGAGGTCAGTGACTTAAGAGCCACAACAATGGCTAAGCTTATATTAGAAGTTATTATTTATTTGAATAGATTCCCTCAGTTTCTATTGACAGATAATAGGACAAACTTTACTTCCCAGATTATTTCCAAGCATAAGGACTTAATGTGTATATGCTGGGTATAGTCTATATTCACCACCCTGAGAACAATGGAACCATCAAACAAGTGAATGGTACTTCACTTGGATTTTGCGTAAGATAACTAATATGAAGGCATCCAGCTAGAACACTTTCTTGCCTTTCGTCATTTTTGCTTATATATAACTTTATATCCAGCCACAGGCATTCACCATTAACTTTACTTCATGAGGGTAGCAACGGCACTTCCACAAATTATATTCTTGTGTCACTCAAGAACATATGACTCCTTTTAAATATCTAGAAATGTTGGCAAAGACGTTAATCCAACTACAGAGTGCAGCATTTTATAATATACTGGCTTGGAAAAATATCTTATGAATGGGATAATGAAGACTAGCGGCCATTATGTGAGGCGTACAAAAAATTATTAGACCAGCCTGCCAGTTTAAATGCTGAAACACCCAAACGGCAACCCAAATGCCAGTGGCACTGCTGCTGGTATGACGGTTATAGAACCAGGAAGGATTCCACCATTGAGTGCCCATGAGCCATAATCGTGTATAGGCACTAGCAAAGTACCAGGTGAACATGGCCATAAACTCCAAGGGTTGTTGGAATACAGGGGGAAGGGCGGTTTAGTTTTAAGCATAAAAACTGGAATTGGGTAAAGGGTTTTTATTGGAAAGATAAGTAAAGAAAATTGAGGGGAGGATACCCCAGTAATAGAATAGGGACCCTCTACCACTGCCTCCCCGAGTTAAATTCTGGTACAGGAACTTTGGGTAGGGGACAACTATGACTGTGTTGGTATTGCGCACTGGTGCCCTAAACTGAGATAGCAAATAACAAAGACAGTCCATGGAGTTCCTGCCTATCATACGCCGCACATGGAGGTTTTCTGGATTTTATCCTCCTTTCCCATTCAATCAATTTCCCCTCAATTGGTGCAGTATCATCCTCAGGTCTGCCCACCTCAAATAAAATTTTTGATAAGTAAAGAGAAAATGACCAACAATTTTCTCATTGCAAAGCACCTGATTAAATAGTGTTTGATTGGTAGTGGGTCAAAGCAGGGATTGGGCCCTCAATTTTGACCAAAAAGGTGAATTTTCAGGGGAGGGGGAAAATAATTTTAATTAGAACCGAAATTGAAGGATTCTTTGCATGCCAAGTCACAATCAGTTCATCCACAAATGCCTGGACTGAGGCTCAAATGCATTTTTATTAGTTGGTGTGACAGCATCTGGCCTGATGGGTAACAGGAATTCTCCAAAACCCACATATGGGCGGTCCCAATTGGTTAGAAACGGGTTCAGGATGCCCAAACCACCTGTTCTTTGTCACTGTGGCATTTGTTTGACTAAATGAGTTGCATTGGGCGCAAGTCCTGATTCTCTAGATAGGGGTTTTGAACTATCTGTGATATTCCCCAAAAGGTACCACCTGCTCGTTGAGGACCATCCCAAACAAAGTTAAGGGGTGTTTAGCATTGGCAATCATACTGCTAGCTGACTCAATACTGTCAATGATTCTGGCTAAGAATTTAATACTTGTCCCTTCTCAACTATTATTTTTCCCATTGTCAGGCTTTATTCCCATTGGTTTCAGACCTTTCATCTTCATTTTGGTAATCTCAGCGCAGATTTCCTCAACTCAGTGGATAAGTTCTGCAGAGGTGAGTTCAGGTACCAGGGGAGGAATCTTCAGAGGGAGCGTTATTACCCAGCACTCATATACCATTTGGGTGAGGTTGCCTTGGGTGACGAAGGGTACAGACGCCCTCTTTGAACCCTTGATATTTGGAAATGGGAAAATCGCCCTATCCACGCAAAGGGGTCGTTCCTCTGAACTTACATAAAAACCCCACTTTACTGTAGAGGAATATTTATGAAGTATAAAAAACATAGATCTGGAAGAGCTAACAGATTGAAGTACATATGAAAAAGCCCTTTGAAATCATTGAAAGACATCCATGTACGCTTACTATCTGAAGGATTTTTAAAGGCCACCCTATTAACCAGGTCAAACTAAGCTTTTGTAGAAATAAAAAACAGAGTTCTGAGCAAACAGCACTTAGCTCTCAATAAAAAAAGTAGACCCTCTCACATCTTTGCTCCCCAATGTTTAGTCAAGTGGGGGGGGGGGGTAAAGTTATAATTGGTTTGACCAACTATCTAGATATTAAAATTTATGTAATTAATTCCATACTTTAACTAATTATCTGATATCTGATTTGATGAGGAATAGTAGTTTTTACAGCCAACGGGCCCTGATTTCATATGTAGTTGCCTATCATATTAATTTATTATTAGTCAAAGCCCTAATCACTGCTAGCACATTTCTCGTTCCTTAAATTATATACCAGCAATTCTGTGGCCTTAATTATTTTATTTCCTCCTACTTATCTCAGCGTACTATTCTATGTTGCCTCATGCTGACGTAAAAACTCAGTAATAGGGTCCTTATTTATTATGGACATCTGCCAGTAACTCAATTAAGTCTGGCATATTACATCTTTTTATGGAGACGATTTGAGTCTTAGTCTTTCCTTTCTCTGGGTCAATTCAATATAACATTTCTAGTTACCATTTTTGATGTGCTGCTTAGTAATTATGGAAAGCAACCATGAGAACGCTTGTTGAGAGAGCATATCTGAAGTGGATTGCCAATTGCAGGGGGATCTTTTTCCTGGATAAGCTGGATATCCTATAAAAAGATTACTTGAGATAGCTCTTGAGCTACTGGCAGTAGCAGATACTACAGCGTGCTCTATTAATCAATTAATAAAAGCTAAATTTAAAATCAAGGGTGGAAGTTTTGTATAAGGATATTGTCCTCAGATAATACATTGTGCCTTTTGTATAGCTAAACTACGCAGTTGAAATCTGGCGCCCCAACTTTTTGCAACGCCCGTTATTTATTTAACATGAAAGCTTATAGTGCCGAGTGCTTGTGGGTGATATATAACAAGTAACTTGACGTTATCTGGTCAATGATGCACTGGCAATACTTGTTGCAGCAAGCAAATTACATGGCAATAGTGCACACAGTCCACAAGTAAACAATATAATAAATGCAAACCACAAAAGCTTCTGCACTGTCAAACTAGGACTCATCACAATCTCCTTAACTTTTAATTTTAAATATAAATAATATGAAAACCAAATCACATAATACTGAATATCATGAGCAAAAACCTGTGCATTAGACATGATCCTGTGGAAGATGCCAAAATGGTAGCAGTGTTTCTCCAAGAATTAGTCTTAACAGAACCATTGTCATAGGAAATTACAATCACTAATACCAAAAGTCCCCTTGACGTCTTAGAGAAGATCATCATGCCAACAATTAAACCAATCTATAACCCCAAAGCCCCCGCTAAGCCTCATACATACAAAAAAAACCCAACCATCAACACTGAGGGTTCCCTCATATATGTTGCATTGAATGATCAATCAGAAACCTGGGAGGACAGGATCTAAGGGATAAGATACTGGCAGGAAAAAGCCCATTTTGTACTCTCATTTGGAAAATTTAATTTACTTCTGCAATAAAATATGGGTAACTAGACTTTACTTATGGGTTATAAAGTAACAATATGATCTTCTGACCATGGGGCACCCAATTTAAAGAAGTGCATCAGCTTGATAAAGCGACTCTTGACTATAATGGGCTAAAAAGGATGAGCCTGTCTTGGTGGAACGCACGCTAGTATTTGCGCTCTCAAAGTCAGTCAAAACAGGTCAGAACAGTCTTTTCACCCACTTTAACAGGCAGAAGGACCCTGAACAATGATATTGGTGGGCTTCTTCATTGGCTTGCCAATCTCCTAGGGGCTTTGACAGGTTCATGTGGCTGTAGATATGGTTACAGGACGCTCAATATAGCCCTTGATTGATGATAACCATGGCAAGTACATGGCTTGGTTATTTTTATCTCGTGTTTCCAGTTTTATTAAATTACCATATTAGGTAATAGGTGACAGAAGTCCCCATTTAACATTATAATTTTGGGCCGCCTTGTGAGAGAACTGGAATATCTTTTTCCAGTCATCATAGTATTACCATGAACCTAATGGACAAACAAAACGGACTAGCCAATCACTTAATAATACCTCTAGTGCTAATCCACTACTTCCCAGGACACCTGAGTGGCCAAACTCCCTCTAGTCCAATTTGTTTACAAAATCCTTACGCGCATCAACAAATTTGTAGCAGAAGTATGCCAACCTGGGTTGTAACCACGCCTTCATTATTGGCCCAAGTATATACATTGACTTCCCTGTAATGGAAAGCTTTGCGACACATATTTGGAAATTATACCAACAAGTGCAAAGACAGCTGACTAAGGCCTCTCAAACAAGATGTTTGCCTAATGGCAATGAAGAACAGCCCCAAGCTACAAGGCAAGCCACATAACAATGGTGGATATGAGGAATCTCCACCTCAAGGTACTGTGTCAGAAAATGGCTTGAAAGAGGACATGCCCATTACCCTTAAGTAAGGCTCTGAAAAACGGAGCTTTCCACGTAAAGATCCACTCAAATTGTAACTTCAAGTAGCTTTCAATGCTTTCCTTCTGTCCCCATTTAAAGGTGAAAACCTGTCAGGAGTTGAACTGATACTGATAAAGGAGGCACAGGAATTCAGAGTTTGGGATGTCCAGGACGCCCACAGAGTTAAGCATGGGATCTAAAATCTGGTGGCCTGGGAAGGGTATCTGGAGTATGAAAACAGCTGGATCCCTTCTTGTGACTGCATTAACTGCTGAGAAATGACTGAGGACTTCCATGTCCAAAACTGGATGCACCTGCGCCCTTCCATCACAGCCTAAGGCTATTTCAGCCATCATACTCCCCCTAGCACACCTAAGCTATGTTTCACAGTTCCAATATGACTGGACAATAAGCCTAAATTAGCTATGGCGGATTGGAAGACTCCGCCAACCATGATATTAGTTATGATTATTTAATTGCCTTGAGATAAACTATATTGGGTTATAACAGGCTGTTTATTAAATCATCCCCAAATAAGGCGATAAAGGTGATGTCAACATTCAATAAATACAAATTAAATCGCCTCGAATTAGGGCAATAGAGAAATTAATAATAACAAGTTGAAACCAAGGAGAATTGGCAGAATAGAATAACCTAAGCTATTAGAACAGTATCATCCAAAATCGCTGGTATATAAGTGAGATGGGCAATTGAAAGAGGGGTAGTTAGTAGTAGGTGAGAGAGGAACAGTGAAGAGTCAATGTAGGTATAGAAAAGAAATAAAAGTGTTGTCAAAACAAATGCTCGTATTTTCTTATATTTTCAGTCTGTTTGGAGGACTGACAATCCCCACATCGTCTGTCTGTTGCTCAGTGGGTTCAACTTGTGTGACCCTTATGGCGGATCATAAAATAACCAAAAATTATAACAGTGGCGCTCACTACAGGGGGCCCATTGATCAACCACTAAAAACTCAAAATCTCTAGTCACCGTCTATGTCTCAAATAGCCTGCGTTGCTGGGGAATCATCATGAAACGCTTCACCAGCCAATTATAAGAAACTCAAGCTCACTTTAGACGCAGTGCTCAAGAAACAGGATAAACATCTTCAAGAATAGAATGCCATTATGACAGCTTGGTACCACGTTTAGTCAAGTGCAAATTCTGGGACAACAAAATAAGGAACTTGCCAATATTTGGATGACAACTCCAAACAACTGCAATACGTGGAGTGGAAATCGACCAGTACCTCCCACCCCTCTCTTTGGGAAGAGGAAGGACGACAAGGGGGCACAATACAAGGAGGAATATGACGCTGGTCAGAGCTACTACACCCAGGATGGTAGCTCTGGATATGAGTATGTGTCAGAACGCCAATTACCTCAAGTGATGGCGCTGCTACCCACAGCAGAAGGCCACGATACCTCTGAATCAGTGGACATCCCAACTTCCGCTGGACCAGATTTGCATCAAGAAACTGCTTATGAATATCGACCCATTCCTCAGTATGCCCAAAAAGTCATGAATGGGATGAGGAGGTCAATATCAAGAAGTGCCTCCGTTTGATCAGAATTGGTAATATCCATGGCTCCTTCAAATGGTTGAATTTGCAGCAGAAGGCACATCTGATTGAAGGAAAGCAAAACTGTTGATATCTGCCTTGGATGTTGGGAGTGTCAATCAAGGCACCTGCTATCTCCTGAACAGCTCCATTACCTACCCAGATCTAAAAGATACCATGCTTTGACTGTTTGGGGAACCAATAATGATTTTGCAGCGAAAGGAGGAATTCATAACAATTGGATTCTGCCGTAACAAGACCCACATGGAGTTTGCTGATAAATTTATGACAGAAGCTCTTGTGCTGATTGGGGCAGGATACTTAGTAGAAGCCAGCGTTTGCATTGAAATAACCTCTGCGGTGAAGCCATACTGAGAGCTTCTCAATGTCATTTTGCTGATTCTGGATGATGACGTTCCCCTGCTCAGAATTGTACAGTCCTTGTGCCGCATATCCCCTAATTTTCCGCTGCAAAATATGGAATGGAAAACTACTGCCTCCACTGTACGCTCTTATTCAGAGAATATACTCATCCGTCCCACATTCCACCTAGCAACCCCTGGCCTTACTACAATTCCGCGCCTTGTGTCCTCTGCTGAATTATTCTCAATGGTTTGACCACTGCCTTGGGGCCGTTTAAAAAAATAATCCGCAACTTAACTACTGACCAGAAACTAGTTATGTTGTATGCCATCAATTGTTTTACTAACCTGGCCATGGTTACATCAAACATCCCCAAACTTTCCGACATGGACCCTCTTATGAAAATCAATGATGTGGCTCTTATGAGTTTAGCTGCTATTAATACGGTTGCCCTGGCCACTTGGCACAAATCTGCTCTAACTGTCATGTGCACTACGTGCACCAAGATCAATACTATCAGGTAAAATATGGAGCAGGGTAGAGATGGGACTATCTACCCCTGCAATCACTACCCCAAATGTCCCTGAATCAATAGTAGTATATTTCACATAAGTCCCTCAGTACGATGATGGAATTTTATACCAGAAGTCAGTTGGAGGAGTGAACATAGTGACACGAGCTCAAGCCAAGGCTGTGGAGGATGAAGTACCTTCATAGCAACCAAAGCTGTACGCCTGCCAAATGTTTGATCACGCTTCCTCAGACAAGTTGGATTTCGCCATGGATGTGCAAACTCTTATAGGAGTAAACGTTGCACTTCCAGTAGATGCCATTGTTAAAGAATAACCCAAAGTCAGTGAGGGGATAGTGAGTTTCCTTGATAAAAGAGATCCCACAAATGTCCACATATTAAATAGTCAATATTCTTCTTATTCTGAGTTTACATACTGCGATATTTTTGTAGTGAAGAATAAAGTTTGCGCTATAATAGATACAGGCATTCCAGTCAACATAATTTCCAATAAGTTGATGACAAAGTTGACCTTAAAATTGGATGTGGACCATCTAATGGTGTATGGGACTGCTGGAGCAGAAAGTACCATCTCTGAGGGAGCGTACAGATCGCTACCTTTGAGATTTGGGTCCATTGTCTTTGTAGCTCTGGTGATTGTGCTACCAAATGAAAATTATGACTTTCTAATTAAAACTGCTTTCCTGCAACATTTCAGGACTGTCAAAGATTTGAAGGAGGAGACCCTTGCCATTTTGGGACAGCAGATCCCAATTTACTTCACCTCTAGTGGGGTGATAAAGGATCTAGTGCACATAAGCCACATCAAACTTGGATATAGTGATGGGGTGATGCCAGTTCGCTAACATTGACTGAAAGTAAGACTTAGCTCCTTCCCCACCAGATAAATGAAAACCAAGGGATATCTTTCCAAGCTGCAGGGCCTATATCTATCTCTTCTGGACACCAAGTTCTAGTAAACACCGAATTATAGGTGGAAGTGCCTGCCAGGCTTTATGGGGAGGTCATTGGGCCCTATCATCAAACACAGCTTGAGCCTCGTGTGGCTCCAGGGATTATATTCTCAGGCCATGGGGTTATTAAGGTTTTGTTGGCGAATCTTCAGAGCAAACCAATGTAAATCCGCTGACACCAAACAGTGGCATATTTACAGTTGACTCCAATAGAGGAGGTTCTTCAGGCTCATGATTTTAATTCGTTAGATATATTTGGTCTAATAGTCAAGGCGCCGGCTGGCATAATGACAGTGGTACTGCGGAATAACTTAATGGGGCTATCAGAAGAACAAAGAGACCAATAAATATATTAATTTCAGGAGTAAAAGAAGATTTTGCTTTCAAAACTTACAATTTAGTGTGTGCTTGGGGGGTGGTCCATCGACTGGACACAAATCATTCATCATAAGGTCTTGGCCAATCTGAAAATCAAGGGCATCAGAAGACGTTGTCACTGAGGAAATTGATAGGTTGCTGGAGCAAGGAATGCTTGAACTGTCCAGGAGTCCGTGGGCTTTGCCCATTCTGATTGTAAAAAAGAAGGATGGAACCAACTGCGTATTAATAGACTACCAGAAGCTCAATAGTATTACAAAAAAGGACTTGTATCCCTTGCCCAGATTGACAATGCTTAAAATCAGTTAGGGGGAGCCCGTTACATCTCAGTGATGGACTTGATATCAGTTTACTGGCAAATAAAGTTACCCATGGCGAAACAGAAGAAACGCGCCATAATCACATCCAAAGGTCTTTTCCAGACGACCCATATGCCCCAAGGGCTGTGTAACGCCCCTGCTACATTCCAACGAGCCATGGACACTATCCTAGGTGACCTGAAGCTGTCATGCACCTTTTATACCTCGAAGATATCAATGTTTTCTCATGAACCTTTTGGAGAATCTTGATCATCTAGAAGAAGTATTCCTCCATCTCCTGAGGCGAAAATCAAAATTAAGCCTAGTAAAATGTAACTTCTTAAAAGATCAGTTGGAATACCTTAGGTTTGTGGTGGATGCAACTGGGATGAGGCCCCAACCAGCCAAGGTTGAGGCTATTCAAAATTTGACTCTGCCAAGCAGCAAACCCATGTTCAGATATTTTTGGGGGTGGTTGGTTACTACTGAAGCTTTATCCCCAACTTCAGCTGTATTCAAGGTCCATTGTTTGAGTTATTAAAGAAGGAAGCCCCATTTGAATGGACAGAACGCCGCCAATGCTCATTTGATTTACTTTGAATGGTGCTAATCAGCACGCCAGTGCTGCATTACCCTAATTTTTATAAATAGTTTATTGTTCATATGGATGCATTCCTTTCAGCCGTTGGGGCGGTCCTATCCCAAAAAGATGATGCAGGGGAGGAGCACCCAATGGCGTACTGCAGTTAAAGCCTCAATTGCCATGAATGTAATTACACTGTAACTTATCAGGAGTGTTTACCGGTATTATATGCATATAAGCAATTTAGGGTGTATTTGCATGGAGTGAAGTTCAAAGTTGCAATGGATCACGCTTTGTTACTCTGGTTACAAAACCTCAAGGTGCCTTAAGGGCGTCTATCCCAATGGGCACTCAAAATTCAGGCTTTTGACTTTAAAATTTTTCACCAACCTGGAGCAAAACATCAGAATGACGATTTTTTATCGGGACTACCCACAATTGCGGTTATGGTGGATCTGAGTAACATAATGTTTGATAAGATGCTCAGCGGCAAGTATGACCATGAACTGCCTCCAGTCATCAAAGTATTGGATGGAATAAGGGCTAATATGTACCAGAAAAATGGTGAATTGTATAAGTGAATAAGGGACAATACCATTAATCCTCAGGCCTTCAGCCCAACCTAATATTATTATGAGCGCACACTGAGCTGTTGGACATGATGGAGTACATAAATCCCTGGAATTTATGCGACCACAGTACTATTGGGAGATCGTGAACTTCGAAATGCTTGAAACTAATATCTGCTGCCACCATTGCCAAGTGAAAAAGCTGGTCAGTCATAAGACTTTTTATCAGTTAGTGAAACAACATTTTTCTTGGCATACGGTTTCCCTGGATCTTGTTGGCCCTCTACCAACAGGAGCTAACCAGTCCAAGTACATCCTGGTGGCTATCAACCACTTGACCAGGTGGTTTGAAGCACTGGTGATATGGGTTTGGGGGTGGTCACAGTGGCCAAGTTTGTCATGGAATGTATTATCCAGCGGCATGGCTGCCCCAGTTTATTATCACCAATAATGGAACCAACTTTACCTCGCACATCCTGCTAAAGTTAAATGAGCTGATGGGCATCCGTGGGGTTCTGATGACCCCATACCACCCTGAGTCCAAGGGGATGGTTGAACACATTAATGGGACCTTGGTGAACATACTTTGAAAATTAGTAACGTTTTGACCTTCCAATAGGAGTTCCCTCCTTTCTACCACCATATTTTCCTATAGTACCAGCTAACGTTCCTCCACGGGGAAGAGCCCCTTCCAATTACTATATGGGTGACACCTGGCTCTTATGGTATTTCTTTATTCTTTGTAGAAAACACCGGCATAATGGAACCCATTTGCTATTTGACTAACCTTGTGAACACATTGATCAAATATTAAATCAAAGCATATTCCTTCAGCTTAGCCAAGAAGATCAAAAATCAGGCTGCTTATCAGGTATGGCATAGCAGGTTAGCTCAGTTCAAAGAGGGCAATATGGTTCTCTTCCATGATCAACATGGGTTTGGGCAGAAACACAAGTTGAACAGTATTTGGATTGGTCCGTTTAAAGTTATAGAGAAAACTGGGGTTGACGCCTATACCATCAAGGACCCTGTAAGCGGTTGGATCATTAACCAAGCGCACTTAAAGTTTCTCTGACCATATAAGCAACATGAGCCTTATTGTCCAGTCAAGGGGGGGTAATGTCATGATTTTGATATGACTGGATGATAATCCTGAAACAGCTATGGCCTATCTGGAAGAGTCCGCCAACCATGATATTAGTTATGATTATTTGAGTGCCTCGAGATGAGGTGATATTAGGTTATAATGGGTCGTTATTGGATTGCCTCCAAATAAGGTGATAAGGCAAAGTCGACATTTGATAAATACAAATTAGATTGCCTCAAATTAGGGATTTAGAGAGTTGAAAATATAACAAGATGAAACTAAGGAAAATTTGCAGAAAGGTATAGCCTAAACTATATGAACAGTATCATCCTAAGTTACTGGTATATAAGCGAGATGGGTGATTGAAAGAGGGGTAGTTAGTAGTAGAAAGAGAGCGGAGCAGTAAAGTGTTGATGTAGTTATAGAAAGGAAAAATTGTTGTCATAGCAATTGCTCCTATTTTCTTATATTTTCAGTCTGTTTGGAGGACTGACAATCCCCACATCATCTGTCTGTTGCTCAGTGGGTTCGACCTGTGCTACCCTTAGAGTGGATCTCAATGATAATGCCCAAATTATAACACTATGCATTGATAAAATCTCTGGAAGGGGAGTAGACTTTGTCCTGCTAGGAAATGATTATCTAAGGGTTCCCAGAATGGATATTAGATTGGAAATGGTAATACACCCATTTCAATTTACAAGGGGATCCCCCATGATCACTAAAATAAGAGAAAAAGCAGACTTAGACATACCCTTGATGAATAGAGGTTGGCTTCCGCCCCCCCCCCCCCCAAACTTTTTTCACCACCACCCCAGACTAACGGGAAAGTAAACTCCCCATAAATATTATCAAATCTTCTGGCGCCTTTTTGGCCAAGATTGAGAGCGTAAAGCTAAGTATTCCACATTAAAATCCAGCAGATTTTTCAATCCTCAAAAGGGGCAAAACCTTTATGCTAGATCTATGAAAAATATCTAACCGTCTGAAATTTATTATCCTGTGGATGTTAAAATTGAACAGAGTACTGAAAGGAAACAATCTCAAGTATTGTAGTAAAATGTCGGCACCTATTAAAATTGGTAATGAATGTCAGGTTGAACCACCAAAAAAGCCATCAACTATTTCCTAAGACACCAGAGATCAAATACTGAGCAACAACCTTGTGCAAATATCTTGGCGTCCTTGGGAACATTAATTCATCCAGTTTTTATCAAATTTTTAGGCCACCCCTCCTCCTCCCCTTATAAGTATAAAAAATGGCACTCTGCATATGGTAGGGTACTGGGTTAATATGTATTATCCATTAATAAAAAAATAATCTATAGTTTAGAAAAAATTTATTATATTATAGATTATTGATACTGCCCTCTTCAATGAAATCGTCAAAGCTTATGGAGGGTCCACGCTCATTGATATCCATAAAGGAAGTGTTTTTTCATGATTTACATATTATTAGCGCCCCTTAACAGAAAAAATTTACAAACTACTTCATAGAGTTGTTGTAACAACCATTTGGCCAAGAGTATTCACACACTGATCCTTTCCCCAAATCGAACTTTCAAACATATAATTTAATCATCCAACAACTAAGATAGAACCAAAGAAAGTTCTTTGGCAGATTTAAATGTGAAAAAGAATAGCAGAACGAAAGCAACAATATAACAGCTGCTCACCACTATCAGTTATGAATCCAGGATACTTCTTGTTTTGATTCCAAACCCTACCCTGGATGGTCCAAACAGCTTCAACCACCCAAATCCAAAAAGCCTTCTCTCAGGGCGAGAGGCGTGGTCAAGATTACTACCCTTTCTCATTTATCATTTAGGTTGGGATTGATGTTCATATTTCATCTCCCTCACCTGTACCTACACATATCTTATTAACAAATAGTTGGAACAGTAAATTATGCGGGCTATTGATGCTAATGTGTGTATTGGGGTACCCTCATTGGAAGAAAAGTTTTCCTCGGCACTTCATATGTCTGACATTAATGCTCCAAAGTCACAATTTCTCTAAAGTCCATTCCTTGACCCAATATTATCAAAATTTGGATAGTTTGTCAATACTAACTATTCTCACTCTAACCAAGCTTGAGTAAGATTGACTCTACTATCTCTTTTTTTAGTACTAGATGGTCGACTCTACTATCTCTTAATTCAACCTCAGCTGTGGGAAGACAAGACCATCACAAGTCAATCAGAATTATAAAAAAGGTTTGCAAACATATGAATTTGGTATAGTAACTCTATATACTTTTATTAGCCCAATGGCTATCCTATATTACTATTTCCAAATGAATGGATACTATTATAGAAAGACGCCTATAAGTTGACCATAGAATAATTTGGAAACCTTTAGTGGCTTAAGTTCTTATGCTACTGGGAAGGGACGCTATCCTCAATTCATAATGTACTGGGTCTTTCTTAGTATATAAAAAACAAGATGGTATAGTCCTTCCCCAACATCAAGTGGCCCTCCTTGTTAACCTTTTTACATGGCTAGTATTGAAGTTGTAGGCCCTCTACCGTGAGCATCAAATGGTCATCAATCTCTCATACAGGCTTTTGATTATCTCACTGAATAATTTTGACTCTATATCTATTTCTTAAGCGTCAGGAGAAGCTGCTACTCTTTCTTATATAATTGTATTATCACCCAACTTGAGTATCCTAACATAAAATCTAATAGATAATAGACTAAACTTTTGGACATCACTGGTGCTAGAATTAACTATATTAATGGGAGCCACACAAGTGTTTACCTGCCTTATTATCTTGCAACCAATAGGATGGTAGAGTGAGTTAAGGTTAAGACTAGTCTCAAATATTTGAAAAAAGTCTTTGACTAACCCTCTACATTTACCATAATACTTAACTGGTGCTATTCTAACTAACAAATTTAGCCAGCACCAAATTATCAAAATGTCCCCTACCCAAACTTTGTATGAATGAAATACATAATTATCAACAAAGTATAAAGCTCTGTAGATCATGCCTCAATATGAACCTGTAAAGTTATTATTTGAAGCCTTTGTAAAATTAAACTATTAGGCTCTGGCTCAGGCCTTAAATAATCTGTTGACTACCGCCACTAAGGAAAACAACTGGTTTAATGACAACACATCCCACTACATACTTAACGGTTAGTTAATTTGTTTTTTTACCATCACCATCCAGGTGGAAGAGTTGCCAAATCTTGCTTTAAATTGATCAAGACCTTACAAGGTCATTCATAAAAGGTGAAATGAACATTTGTTTTATGAGGTTGCTCAGGTTACTGTGGTGAATCAATTACATAGCTAATACTATAGCCCTTTACTCCCCTACAGCAAATCTAGAAGGGAGCTTTATTAAGAATTCATCCCGGTATTAAGCTTTTATTACCTCTAGTGAGAGGATTTACTTGATCTAAAGAAATAGTCATTCTGATGTCTGGGTTCAAACTCAATCCAGATAATAGATACCACTGGTGTTGGGGTCAAGCTGGAATAAAAAGATCAGCTAATTTACCTAGAAGAGATTGTAGAATGTAATCAATATTAAGGGGATTAAATAAGATGAAAATCTTATCATGTAAGTTCTTGATGATTTTCCCCAAAAATTGATAGACCATACCTCATAAATATTTCTCTTTTTGAAATAAAGTGAGATTATGGTTTTTTAGCAAATATTTCTGCTTGCCACTATAATATAGCATATTTCTACAAAACTCATAAATTAAGGGGTTTTTATGATCTAAGTTTAATTTATTTATATTATAATCCTTATGCCTAAGCCTTTTTCTATCCACTCAATATCACTTCTGAGAAATGATACAAATTAAAGCGTAACTAAACAACTTTGAAGCACTGAAAACAGCAAAACTCTGATGTACTCAGCCCCACCGCCCGCTGCTTTAAAATAAGGCAGCGGTGAAAACCCACTAGAAATTTCTACATAACCGGAAAATGTCTTCAAACTAGATTGACCAGGCCCTGACGCCTTTGGTCGATACATGCCCAAGGATCTCTCCCTCCACCTTGCATTTCCACGTAGTACCTCATTGCCCATTGTTCTCCCCCAAAGCAATATGTGATTTGGGCTCTAGTTTATATATTGAAAATTTTTTACATACAATGATAAAAAAATAATATAATTATTGCAAGCGCTTATGAAGCCTTTAAGCTGTATTGACTTGCACCCCTACAAGGGGTATTTTAACATCAGCTTCACCTGTGAAACTGATGCTGCAATTGCAGCCACCATTCCCTGGTGTTCTGAGCAACCCCCTCCCACCACTCGAACATGGTTTCCTGATGACACCACTCTTGTGGTTCAATTTGCATGCCTCCATGTCAGACAATTACAAGTATGATATATTGGAAAGAGTGGTTTGGAGGTGAATGATGAAAAGATCTGCCAAAAGACCCTGGTTGATTCTAGTGGAACCCCTCAATTTAGGGTACACGTCTATTAAGAATCAGGCAAACAAAATAAGTTTGGGCAGTCAGATTGTCCCAAATTATGGCCAAATTTGTGGAGTTCATCAGAGGCTCCTCTCCAAGCCACTTCTAATTTAGTACAGCCTACGCCGCGGATACCAAACCCTTTTATAGGGTCAGAGGGGGTCCAACAAAGAGCAAAAAAATTTTCAGCTCACTGATTGGGTAAAAACATCAAAACTTAAAGAACTTACTCATCTTACTTGCCCCCCATTGGCTGTCCTGTCAAAGTCAAGTGAGTCTTCTGAGATCCAATAGGTCAAATCTCAATATTACTTATTTGGACTTAACTAAGCAATCTAAACTTTAAGCCTCGACATTTTGAATACTAAGTATTGATTTATTGAGAGCATTCATTTTTACCCCGTTGCAGCTACCTAATAAAAACTTATAAAACCCAATCTTTGTATAATAAAATAAGTTTAATTATTTTAGCTAGTGGTCATAAACCCCTTCACATATTTCGGCAGTTGAGAAAACGTTTTTCTCCTGCTACCTTGTTGAGATCAGGTTTTAATTAGCACCTGCGAGCACACCCCTGCCCTGATTCTAACACTCCCCACCCACCTCTCTCCTGATACCTTATATTATGAACTAATAATCATATTGTCAGCATATGGAAAGATACCATTATACAATATGTGGTCCCAATGGAGTCACCAACTCACTAGCCCTCATGTCTTTGCAACAATATGCCTAATTTCAACAAAAAATGCCTTTTTAATTCCCCCTCACACTGGTGTCCTCTCTGCTCCTGACCACCCTTTCTGAGCCAGAGTAATGTATGGCGCACCATCTGAACCTTTTGTTTCAACTGGACCATTTAGAATAGCATTGCACCTATATAGCCTGAGCTAAAGCCCATACGCCTGACTTCTCCCATGATGATCCCATTGCCAATCCCAAAAGCTTTTTTTAAATGGGGCACAATCCTCCCTCCACCTATACCAAGGCGGTAACTGCAGCTGCCATTGATTCAGCTGATCATTACAAGCCTGTCAAAACCATACTCTTACACCAACCAATTAGAGCTAGCTTGGAAACCAGTAAATAAAAAAACCACCAAGCCACTCAACCCAGTCCACTTGTATGATGATTAACCAATTGTCTTCAAACAAAATCCCTTATATTACTTGGAGGAAGTTGATGAGTCGGGTTATCCTGTCTCCAACTTGGTTAAGGCCCCAGGCCTCGATCTGTACCTAAGTAAAGAATATTAAGCTCATTTCCCAACTTGACATTATGCTCCACGCCCCATCCAATGAGTCTTAAGTGACCACAAACTCACTGATTAGGCTGCTGCACCCCTGATTATTGCCACCTTCAAAAGGCCGTAGCAAAATCAGTTGAAGTCTTGGCCAAGAGGCTACCCAACCCTGACCTTACACCAATTCACCAAGTATATAAAAAACACCTCTGATTCTACCAAGTTGCTAAAAAATCAATACATAAGTTGAAACTGTCGCAAAATTTGGCCCCAAGACCTGCACCACCAGCAACAATATTGGCACCACCATTTTCCCACAATTCACCTCAAGGCTGAGATCGCCCTCTCCAATTATATCACCACCCTCCTCATACCAAATATCAAGCTGCAAGCCCACTTTGCTACCTTGACCCCATTTTGAGAATGCCTACGCCTGTGCTCTCATCTCTATGCCAATCTCTATATACCCCAGATGAGCATAATGAGCTCGCAATCCCCCTCACCCTCCACCATGGACAAATAGAAGTTTACAGCCTCTGACCTGATGGATCATTTTAATTTTTACAGGTTATTTTTGATTGATACGTTCATCTCTTTTCATTTGTTCAGATTATTCTAGCTCTAATTTAGTTTAAGTTTAGCTCTCTGAATTTAATATAGTCCATCCCATTTTTTTCTTTCCGCTTGACATCAAACTTTTGCGATTTTTGAAATCAAGCTGATTTTCCACCACCGCCTCACCATACCAATTTTTAAATTATGTCTTCAGATCCACCACCTGCTGCCCCAGTTTGGGAAAGCGATGCTCCAATTGTTAGGTGAATACCGACCAGCATGCAAATGCATGTGGACTGGCTTATCCAGTCCGCCAAATACATCCAGTTGCTATTCCCTCCAATGGGACCTAGTACTGCATCTTGCATGAGTCCACCCAACCCACCCCCACCCCCTAGCCCTACCCTGATCCATTATCCGCTTTTGCCTCCACGCCAAGTACAGACGTCTCTTCCTGTACTATGACAAAGAAATAATTGATCTGGCAATGGCAACCTTTGCACCAGCAGGGCTTATTAACTTTGGACCTTATAGGGCTATGTTGACATTGGACTCCCCACCAAAGAGGATGCAGCTGCTGCTGCAACTACACCCTCAATATACAAAAACACTCTCATTACCACCACACAAATACTTCTCCAAGATGATACCACACTTGTGGCGACCTTTGAGAACCTCCCCTTATACCTTCCCCCTCAAACACTTTTTGAGAAGTTGATGTCAGGGCTGTCCACTTATGTCAAAGACCCCATCCTCCAATTAATTGTCCCAAGTGGTGCTGAACGCCTTGCTGCACCTCGGGTAATGGCCACCATTACCCCCCATCAGTTGAACATGGCCCATCACATCCTACGGCGTGCCTATATCCCATCGCTCCTGGCCATTTCTTTTGGGCTTGCACCAACAACGGTCGCACAATATGTCCCCTTTGCCATGAGTTGGACCACACAAAAAACATGTCAATATAATTCAAAACCTGCAAACATGGCCAACTCCACCTATGAGGCCACACCAACAGCGTTTGAGTGAATATTTTGGCTGCCCCACCCCAGGTTGAGCGCTCAATGAATCAGCAACAAAATCAAGCAAGCAAACCCTAGTCAACCAAATTCAAGCTGGCTAAATCCAAGATGGCCAATGAACATGGGGGGCAACTAATTGGGAGCAGTTTTGAACCCATGTTCAATCCAGAGAATCTCCCACCTCAAAGCCTACAACCAAAGTCACCTACCACCCTATCTTCCCAAGTCAACCAAAACCATGGAACTTATTGGATGAAGTGACCGAATCTGGTGAAATGTCCACCACCAGGTTATCCAATTGATTTAGTACCTTATCTGAATTCAGACTTTGATGCCCCAGCCCCAACCAACTGAAATGTCATTAAAACCAATGCCACCCTTTACCAAAGTGACCACCAGATTGCTGAGGTTGCGGTGGCCTCACCCAATCATCCCCATTTTTGCAAAAAGTGTGCAAAATCTGTTGCAGAATTTATAAAAAGGCTGCACCCCCTTGTTCCCATCCAATTTTCCTCCTACTGCGAAAGAGGAAATCCAATGTCACTATGAAACTGCCACCACCGCTGTCAAGCATGTCGCTGAACTTGTATATTTTTCCCCATCCACACGCACCATAAGAGCCAATATTGCGAAATTAGAACAACTTCCTGACACCCGCACCCAGGCTGAACACCATGTTGCTGAACTCATAGAGGCTTTGATCCAGGCTCAAATTGTCAATCTCAAAAACTATCTACTCCACCTCAACCCTCATCCCGCAGATGCCTCAACCCCCTTGATCTCAGCATTGATCCGTCTCTATAATGCTGAACCTGATAATGATTTGCCCAATTCCACCTCCCCCTCCGCCATGATGGGATAAGCGGCTCGCCGCTGTGCCACCTGGTAGGTAATATTCTCATTTATTTTTGTGTTTCACTGCTGATAAGGGAAGTTGATTCATGTTTTTTGGTTGGTTTAGTTTTGGAGTTTCAGTTTCAGTATTGTCTGTCCCCTGGTTGGCTTAGCTCGGTTAAATAAAATAATATATTGTCCATCCTCTGGTTGCTTTGCCTCAGTTAAAAGTTAGAGTTCTTAAGCTGAGTATTTGTTACCATGAAACATGTGGATGGTTGAACTGCATCCCCCTTGTCTCACCAACAATTCGAAGATTTATAACCCTTTCTTAACTACCATAACTGGCTATCATTTTCAAAAATGTTTGTGACATCAAATCCATGTTTCAGCGTAGCCAGCAACTCTAACCTAACTTGATTACACATTGGTAGGCGCAGAAGACCTAAAACCATCTGTCATCTTTGCTGGGCGTCCCAGCTGGCACTTTCAACCCATCTAGCCCCTTGGCTTGGGTATTCCACTAACACCTTCAACCCATCCTCACCTGAGTGTCCTGGCCATGCCCTAATCCCACCTCAATAGGATTATCCTCGCTTAGCATATTCTTATCTTGCATTCTAGGTAAGTTAATGGAAGCTCCTTACAACCTCAAGTGCAAGAATGGTTGGGCAAATCACTTCCAAAATGAAATTACCCAAGGATGCCATTACTGGAGAATCTCTTTTAACCAACAACAAACTTATAGTATTAATTCAAATATCAAAAGAATAAAAGTTAGTATATGGATGTGCTTTTTCCTTCACTAATCCAACCATTATATAAAGTGGCAGGTGAGACCATAAAAACAGTAGAATATATAGTGTGGTTTGCTACAATGAAGAAGTGATCAGTGGATTTGCAGTTTGGGCATAAATCTGAGGCCATCTATGGCTAGAAATATTAATTGATATATAATATAATTATTTCTAAAGGAAATAGATAATACAAACAGCATCAATAAAGTAATGTCTCAATTCAAGCTAATTTTAATCACTTTTCTCTAAAGCCAAAAGTGTCACAACTTATTTTGATTAATGAATTGTAATTGGTTGGACTGACATGTATATTTGTTGCAATTTGTTTCTCATTAATAAATTATCCTTATAAGTTATTTAAGTTTTCCTTTATGTTTTACCTGACAACTTTTTCTTAGCGTCTTCTTGTCAATAGGTAAATTTTTACAGATTAAGTACCCTTAATAATCCAATTTTCTGTAATGCTGTTCATATGGTGTCTCATCCATTTTTTTCAATCCTTTATAAATTAAATAGTATATGACCAAATTAATTTTTGTTACCATTCAGTTGACGCCCAATTATCTGCTCAAATTAATTATAAGAATTAAATAGTTGTTAACATTTTAGCCTCTCTCATAAAAATAATCATAGTTAAATGTATAAAATCTTGATTATATCAACTCAGAGGTGGTGCCTGGCCTATCCTTATCCAAAACTGACATTAGCTTATAAAAAAATTATGGCAAACGCCTATATAATTGTCAGTGGCCATAAATAACATCTTAGGCAATCTAAAAATCTCCTTTTTACTATCTGAGTGATTTGAACGTTTTCCTGAACGTTTAATAGACACTTACAACACTTGAAGGTAGTCTTCCGCTGCCTTGATAGTGCTAATCTTATGATGTAGCCATGCAATTAAAATTTCTTTCAAGATCAACAAGTCCATCAATGGTTTTTCATTATAAAGCATGGCATATAGCCCCAGAAGGTTAAAATTGAGCCTATTGAGTGATTGACGCAGCCTTATATCAAGCATAAAATTCAGGTGCTCCTTTTTTAGTACTAGATGGTCCCAATTCAGGTGCTCCTTGACTGATTGTAACTACACCAGTTTGTTGAAAACTTTATTAATATGGGTGCCCATTATTTTACCTCTTCAATAAAGGCGTTAGATTTGAGTGGACGGTGAACTGTAAATTAACCTTTAATAAGATCAGGTTTTGTTCATCAAAGCGCCAATGTTCATTTTACCCTAGTTTAAAAAGATCATTACATTATAAAAACAGAAAAATCCTTTAATGATGTAGTGGCAGTGCTATCACATATTAATGTTGTAGGAATAAAGCATCCAGTGGTTTAATGTATCCAGACTTGGATGTGCACAAACGAAATTTGCACTTTAGCATAGAAGATATTTCTGGATTTCATCTATACATATGAGCAATTCTGGGTATATGTCCACGGGGTACAATTCACAATAGTGAGCAACCACGCTTAACTTTATTGGCAACATAAATCTAAAAGATCCAGAAGGCGTCTGGACCAAAAATAAAAACTAATAATAATTTTAAATCCAGCATTTCTCAGCGTTAAACGCCAAGAAGCTGATTGTATCTATCAATTTCCCACAGTGGCCTTAAAGGCTAGCCTGAAATTAGTTTCTTTATAAAATGTTTACTCATATTATAAAGAAGTAAATCTTAAGGAGGTTACGCGCACTTTCAAAAGAGTAGAAAAACATCTTATTTAAAATGGAAAGTATTATAAGATCATTGACAGCAACATCTAATTTCCCAGACCCACTATAAGTCCTGAGGCTAAGCCTCTCCGTCTGGACTGCAGAAGATACACCTTAAGACTTAAGAAAGATCCTAGGCCCATTTTAGCTCCCCTGTCTCAGCGGTGACCTTGATCATGGATTAAATGAGTGATGGATTACTGCCCTTCCCCCATGGAATCTCTCCCTATGTCCCCTTTTCCTCTTCTACCATATTAATAAGATAGAACGATTTTCAGGGGGTGGCCCAATCTAGGGTCCAGAAGTCCCCTAGGGCCCATCCCAGTCATAGCCTGGTCACAGCTAATAGGCTGGAATCTCTCAAACCTTTCTAAAAGACTATATAAGCCATAAGTTTAATAAATCAGATTGGGTCATAAATATTGTTACAGATAACATATCAAACCCCAGATCATTCATAACCACTCCAAGTGATATTCCTATTTGTTCTATTGGTCAGACAGGTTATGCAAATCTGGCTGCATTAACTCGCAAGTACATAAAGTTCTGTGAAAGTTTGCTACTATTAATTTTTTATTTTATGATCTGTAACATGAGTTTGTAAAATTTTGATGATGTGATTTGACCCTGGTGAATATTCTCCCCCAGCTATTACACTATTCCTAACCTAACAAATCAAGATATGTACATGGGCTTAGGTCCAAGAGCGCTTTTACCACCCTCTAGACTTCCTTCCCCCTCCATCCTATAAAGGCAACATCCCTTCTTAGGGTATGTTGCCAGCATATTTCTATATTACTTATAAATAATTCTACTTTCCCTTAGATTACTTACTGTGAAATCCACCCTCCACACCATACATAGGCGAATTCCAGATACTTACCCTGAAAAGGTCAAAATTTCTTAGCATATATCCCTGATCACTATTGCTAATCTGTTCCACATTTCACGCACTTCAATGACAACAAAACATTGGAAAACATCACTAAATTGGCATGATACATCCAACATATGATCCACTATCATTCTGATCTGGACTTATTCACTATCCAACAGTCAAAAACTTGGAGGAGCTTAATAGCCCACTCTATCTCTCTCGCCCATGTGGTTTTCCCATTAAGACCTATATTTTCCCCCATTACAGCCTTCTAACATTTTTGAGTCCTAGGAATGCATCTAATATAAAACTTCTCACTTAGACTCTAAAAGTAAAAGTTCAGTTCTTTAGGTGAGCTGTGCCCTTAGCATTCTGCGCCTTCCACAGGGTACTACAACAAAATCAGATGAATGGGCAGTCTATTTTTAATCAGCTGCTACCATGACATAGTAAACCGCTACAATATTTGACATTCTCCACACTTCTTTCTGGAACGGGCGTGATGTTTGCTTTCTTAATAACTATAAACCCCATTCCTTTTTGAATCTATGTTCCTTCTTCACTGAATGGAAAGAGTCTTATTGGTCCAGAACATTTCTTAGATGTCTAATGAGGAAGATTTAGAAGCAGTTTTTGATAATATAAGCTTCACAACCTACCAACTATTAGAAGCCTACTTATTATTATGGATCCTGCTGCCACTCCCCCATCTATCTCTCCATTTCCACTATTTTAGATCAGACTTTCTTTCCGTTTTCCTTCAGCTTACACATTTGGTCACAAAAAGTCACTTTGGAGGCTCTCCTAGACACAAGGGAAGCAGGAAAATTCAAATATTTTAAAGTTGCACAATCATTGAAACTGGACACTGCTGAGACCTCCTTAAAGATGGAAGTATCCTCTGAACTTATATAACCTAAACTATATGGCGTCCAGTTATGTTCTTTATCCATGATTGTTGCATCTACAACCGCTTCTCTACAGTGCATGTTTTACTATACCCTGTGCTCATTGGTTTGGGCTGGTGGCGTCACCAGAGTGTAAAAATCAATTTGGAACTCTGCTCCATCCTCTTTGATAATATCATTGTCATTAAGGAATTCCCTCTGATTGACACACCTTCCACTTGGGCCTCTCTAATATCAATCCCTACTTTTGCACTTCCCCATGGACTTACCATCATACTTCGCTCATTTCCTCTCCCCTTTCAAGGATATCTTTGACATGAGCTTGGCTACCAGGCTTCCACCACACTAAAATCATGATCTTTTTTCAATCAATAGTGGTCCTAGTCGAAAACAAATGCCCTCTATATCCATACACAAAAGAGAGGGGTAAAGCTCTTGAAAAATAACTGGATGATACGTTAGAGAGAGGATTGAAAGATAGGAGTTCTCTCTAATTGCCTACCATGTCATTTTTTGCCTTAGAGGCGGATGGATTTATGCTCCCATGCGTTGACTATGTTCACCTGAGTAACATACCATATCTAACCCCTATCATATGCCTCTAAACAGTCCATTATGTAAGCTATTGTGAACTCTTGAGTGTTCTCCAAGATCTATCTGGTCAATTATTTAAATCAAGTAAGGGACAATAAAGAAGGAATGACTTAAAGCAATACACATCAAGCGAGGAAAAACAAATTTAAAGGTTATGACTTCAGGTTAAAATTGCATCAACAACCTTTCAGTGGCTCAATAAATATGTCCAAGGTAACCTCAATTATCATTCACTGTTGCTTATATCAAAGAAATACTGAATCACTTGCTTATCCATGAGCAGCACGCAAAAGACCTTAAGGCAATAATGGCTGGTCTTTATAGGGCTGGGCTCTATGTGTAGTCCTTTCTTTTCGATTTTTTTATTAAGAGATGATCTTCTTAAATACCTGGTTCTAAAGAATGGCTATGCAGTGTTTCTTATGATGAAGGCTATTCTTTGTGGCTTACTTAAACTTCCCACAAGCAACTTGAAATTTTTCTTTGAACTATGATCTTATTTAAAAAGTTTATCCTCTCCCTTTCTAAATAAGCAGCACACCTCCAACCAATGACTGGAAAGAATTCTCCTTCAAGTGGATGGCAAAGACAGAAAGCGTTCTAGTTCATCTAAGAGGACTTCCTTTTCTGAGCATTTCTCGTACATGTGGATACGTTTAGGCCCTTTAATGTGGTGTGTGGCGCATATTCATTTTCTGTGGGAGCAGTGTGTCACCAAGAGCATTTGGGGATGAGAGCTCACTTGCTTACCTTTACAGAAAGTCCTTGTCCTATGATCAAGCCTGACCATCTATGACAAGGAGCTCACAGTCATGTACTGGGCACTGACACAATAGCGATCATTCATAAGGAGGAACAACATGAAATTATATTTTGAACTGATCACTAGTCTCTAGTGTATTTAAAAAAAGGCATTGGTAACTTGCCACCGCCAAGAATGCACATATTGTGAGCTATATTATCTAAAGTTAAAATGAAGGTCTTTCAAAAGGTCCTTTAATGCCATGTATAACATGTTAAGTAGTAACCCTGAAAAGAATCCTTAAATAGATCTCCCTGACCTCAAAACTGTTGTTCCCTCCTCAAAGCTTTTGACGTTGGCTCCTCTCATAATTTCCTTTGTCTGGCACTCTATGATGCACCCCTCCAATGTAAAAACATTTTCTGCCCAGCTGACCTCCCCCAAGGGTGATTGAGTTATAAAGCAACCTGATAAAAAAATTAGAAGCACACTTATTATGCTGTTGGAATTTAAGATTTTCTAGGCTCTCTGGTGCTGTTTCTACCTGAGTTTCAACTATTTTCTGCCGGATAAGTGATACTCTCAATTTCTGAATTAATCGTTTTAGTGAGCATTTATTAATTAAAGTTATTTATAAACCTTTATAATAATACTAATAATTTTGGGGTTTATAAATATTTTATTAATTGTGGCGAGGGGGTAAAGAGCAAACCCTATTACAATCTCGCTGCTTAGTATTCAAAATAACTTGAGGCTCAAAGTGAGATACTCATGAAATCATTCTTAGCTTCAAGTCAGATTAGGAAATAAGGGGTTTTGACCTATCGGAGCTTTTAGAACTCACCTTGCTTCATTGGAAAAGCTGATGGAGGATTGATTGTAGGCAAGATGAACCCGTGGGGTAAATCTTTGAATTTTATTTGGGGAATTCTAACCATAAGATGGATACTTCTAATAAACACCAACTACAAAACACCAGAAAATGAGGAGCACCTCAGAGGAGCCAAGGCTACCTCCTGTTGACAGCGGGATTGCTAGTGGTAGGAAGAGGGGGGATTGACAGGAGAGGCCTGGGACAAAACTGCACATGTTTGAAGGAAAGGGTCTAATAAGAGAAACCTGATGGGGAAACAGGACGACACCAACCAGCGTTGGTGGGATGGCAGGTGGTCAAACAGACAAGCTTGAAAGTGAACGTGAGGTGGGAATGGAAGTGATGCACAGCTTCACGGAGGGTTGGGGTAGTGCCAGATAGGTCATCAAGGACAATGGTGTGGAATGTCCATAGTGCTATTGCAACAATTAAGGCGCAGAGCTAATGGTGGATAGGGGAGGTCATGAATAAGGCGAAGATTTTTAGACAGGCTTAAAGCCTGCTCACTCTCAGGGCAAAAGAGGCGCATAACATCCCACCAAATCGCCTGTGATGGCAGGCAATCTTACAAGTGATGGACTAATGACCCATAATGACTGAATTCAATGGTTTAAGATCGAGAGGCATTGGACTGCTCAGCTGTGCGGTACACTCTTCTCAGAAATCTTCACACATGGGCGCGAATCTGAGGTTGTAAAAGAGGATGGTGTGTGTACTGCCAAATGTTCTTCTGGGTCTCCAAAGAGTACGGGATGTCAACCTTGTCAAGATAGCACACACAGGAAATTAGGTGGGGACATTGGGGTACCAGGTTGCTTAAAACGACTTTTCCATGGACTTCTTGTTTAAAACGGGAGTAGGGCGACCCCTCTGGGCGATGTGTCCACTGATGCTTATTCTCCACTCACCACTCCGCATGGAGAGGAGAATTCATTTGAAGTGGGGTGGCGTCCCATGTGGGCCTACAGCAGAGGTATGAGAGGCAAGATAGTTTAACAGAGAATGGGGGTGGGTAGGATTGCAGAGTCCAAGGGCATGGGAAAAGTTGGAGTAGGCCGCGCATGACCAGTGGTGATTAGGGGTGTGGAATAGGTGACTTTAGCGACCCAGGTGCCAAGTATTTTGCCGGCATGAGCTTCAAAGTTGAGCAGGCCCATACCATCACTATGGCGAGGGCCAAACATGACATCCAGGCGCTCAGGGGGAGGGCGCTAAATAAAGCCACCCTTGTAGTAAGGCGTACAAAGAGTTGAAGCAAGAGGAAGAAAAGGCTATGGCATGAGCCACGAACCAGACTTTGGACAAGAGTATAGAGTTGGCAAGCACAATCTGGCCTGGGAGGGTAGTCTGGTGGTCTCTTAGTGACATGTTATGCTTTGTGACCATGTCGAGTATGTGGTGCTCCATAATTGATGATGCGTACCTTCCTGCCTCCTGTCACTCCCAAATGGCGTACTGTACCAGCAGTGGGTCTTGGCACAAAAGGGAGCACAAGCGGGGTGGTATGAGGGTGGGGGGCAAGTAAACCTGTGAGCTAGCTGCTGAAGCAAGTAGTTAATGGGGTGCTGGTGACCAGAGGGCTTGGTACCAGCCGAGGAGAATGTTTTAGTTTTGGAGGCGTTTAGTGTGGCCTTACTGACCCTGGAGTAATCCTGGATAGTAGCCTCCAGCGCACATGCATCTTGTTTGATAGACACCCCAACCACACAATCGCCAGCAAATGCCAGCATCTTAACTGGTGCTTGGCCTTGCACATGGACACCAGCAAGGCGGGCATTCACATTGCATAAAAGTGAGTTGAGGCTGAAGTTGTACAAAAGTGGGCTTAAAGGGTCCCCTCAGCTGAGACCCCTTTGAAGGTGAACCACATCAGTGAGGAAACCAGGGCCACGCACAGCTATTGTGGTGAATTTCGTGAGCAACGTCACCCAATTATTAAACCAATGGGGGAGGTGGAATTTGTGGAGGCAAACTTTTAGGTAATCCCAGTTGACCCTACCATAAGCTTTCTGCTGGTTTAAGAAAACAAGTGCCCTAGTAGCCGTAAATTAGCAGACGTTGGCTAAGGTGTGTATGTTGTCCCTTATAGACCGCTTGGAAATGAAACCAAATTGCTCAGAGAAGATAACATCAGAGGCAACATACCCTAGGCGTTTGGCCAAAACCTAGTAAATAATTTAGTATCTGTATTAGTAAGTGATATTGGCCGCCAGTTGGCCAAGTCCAGCTTATCCCCTTTCATATACAGCGTTATCATTTATGCCTCCTAACCCCCAGGAAGGAGGCGCGTTTCTAAAAGGCATTTTCTCATTGAGGCAAGCATTGGTGAGGAGAAATAATTAAAATACTTTTTCGTAGAACTCATATGGAAACCCATCTGGACCTGGGCATTTCCTGTGCGGTGCACCATATACGGCATACCAGAGATCATCACGAGTAACTAAAATTATCAACTCCAGGTATTGGGAAATGGTGCGTATATATTCACCATCAAGAAATTCATCAAAATCTGCTGATTCACTTTTCAGATTGATACAATTTGGAGCAGTATCAAACTTTGACTGCCACTTCAGCTGTAGTTTATGTGATGGAGTGGTCCAGCCGCCTCACCTGTGTGCAGGCCAATCTCTGTCATGTTGTAAAGAATTTTTGGAATAAATAGGTGGAGCACGTTTCACCTGCTGTAGTATTTTTTGTCTTGAACTGAACACAAATGTGATGCTTGTGTTGTCTTACCAGTGCATTGAGATGATCAGACACTTCTTTCCACTTATGACCCCAAGATGGGATGTAGCCTGCAGCAGGGACATTAGACTCCAGGTGGTCCACTTCTGCAAGCGTGCGCATAATGACTGCTGATAAAGCCCATGAGCAACTTGATAAGAGGTGGCATGCCTGACAGTTGGTTTTTGCTTTGAATGTTGACCAGGTATAAAGTGGGTCTATGCAGAATGGTGTGGAGAACTTTGGTACAAAAGTTTTGGTGTGCACTTATGAGGAAACCCTGGGCGACGTGATCTCAGCTGGACAAAGTTTGCACCAATTTGGCGCCTGTGCCGCTGGTCTTGACAAAGTGAAAGAAATCAACACCATCCTATGGTCAAAGAAATCGAAATTCATCATCACAAAGTGTTTAATCTGGGACTGAAAGTTAGACAAGGCAAAAATAAGGTCAATGCAGGACATAGACACAGCTGACCGTTGTGCACATGGGGATGTGACATGTTGAAAAGCAGCGGTGCATGTTTGGGTAGGGTATCAAAAATCCCCAAAGTGTATTTAGAACGAAGAGTTTTCTATAGCCCTTTGGGGGAGGGTAGGCTGTGAAGGCCAGTGGTTGGTGGCCAGGTTGGCCCAGCAGTTCAGGTCGCTCAACACAATTGGATTAGGAGGAAGTTGCAGGGAAGTTTTGGCTGAGAGGAATTCCAAGCTGTTGCAAAATATACCAGATGGATTCCTCCCAATAATATCAGAAATTAGGGTTGTTGGTTAGTTGTGTGTAATTGCTGGCTAATTGCCTAGTTCAATATTATATAATGTTATATAATTTTTTATATATTAGGTTTGGCGGAATCTGCGTTCACTGCCAAATGCCATTCATGGATTGTTGTGGGATTTTATGGCAAAAAGCCAATGGAATTGTTACCAATCGTCTGACTATGATTATATTGACTAATTCAGACTCAAGTGACTCATTCCAAGATTCCTCAAAGTTATATTTATATTAGTGAATTATATAGTATCAACTGGAAAATCGTAACAAGGATGGATCAACCTTATCTAATATTCAGTGAATTAGACAAGCGGATTGGGAGGGAATAGCTACCATGATTGACTGACAATTTATTAGAGTTCCAGCTTGGATGGCCAAGGGGTTTCATAGGCGCAGTAGCCTAGGGTATAAATAGTTATTATTTCCTTTAAATAAAGATCTTTCTCGCCATCTTATTTTAAGTGTTAGTAGTTAATATGCTAAATTATAGAAGATGGGACTGGAGATCCCCTAAGTAGGCGTGGGGTATGCGCCTGGAGTGGCTGGCGCTGACAGCTCCCATAACTCCTCCCTATGAGGAACCAGCGGGAACCTGGCCAACCGCAACCAATGAAAAAGTGCTGACTGGCCATCAGCCCTGCAGGGTGCAGCGCAGGAGTTCCATAGCCGCCCATGATGGGGGATGGACTTGCCAGAGCATGACCATATGGCTTGGAAAAAGGGTCAGGAGGCTGGGGCAGTGCAGGAGTGCCTGGGCAGCCCATGATGGGGGAAGGTCTCATAGGGGCACACTAAGGACCCTGGGGATAATTAAAGTCGTTTTTCTGCTGTGTTGATTGGTTAGACGTGGACTTGTAGGGGGTTGGTACGCCTATGAAAGCGAAACAGCAAGGGTCAACCAGTCTCCATAATTGGTTGGCCTGACACAATAGCGGAGCCCACTGTTCTTAAAGTAATTTTCTGACACCAGCAAGCCAAAACACCGGTTAGGGCATACATATTAATGATAGTGTGCACCTTGTCATCCCATGAAAAAACACGACCAGCACACATCCATCAAGGTACAAATTTTTAGAAAAATAAATTTAAAGATACAGGACGCATGTATAAGCACCCCACAGTGCAGCGACAAAAAGGAAAGGGATGGGAGGAGCGGTTGCCCATGTATCCTCGGCACTGTGTGGACAGTGGGATTCCTGATTGGCCAGGATATCCACAGGTAAATTATTTTTATAAAACTCTGTTTCCTACCCTGGGACGGCGAGGTCTTGAGTCCAGTAATGTTAATGTCCCTATTGTGAAGGAACTCCCCATTGCACCTAAGGTGCAATGGGAAGGGCACCCTTGCCCATCCTTTGCCGCTTTCTCAGAAGCAGCTTTTTTTCAAGTATTGTGTATTTTTATGAGGACTTGAGGTCATCCTTCAATGTGGGTTTAGTATTGTGTTTGGTGTTTGCTACTTTGGGTTGACCTTTTGTTTTTGCTTTGCTCCTGCGGTGCACCAAAGGAGGTCAACAAAAACTTGGTGGTGAATCAATTGTTGGAATTGGTTTTGATTAAAGCTTGGTAATTTTGCTCAAGTAATTCTGACTCTTCCATCTGGTCTGCAGGTTGGTGGGCCCAAATTTGATTGGTGAGCGGATTCTTGAGCCGCTTCAGCTGCAAATGACTCGTTTCATCCTGGATCTTGCAGGTGGGATCATGGACTTGGCTGGAGCTGGTGCCTTGGCCGCTGATCTATGGGCCTGATTGGACTTTTTGCGCTCTTGTGTAGACACAGGTTTTACCTGAATGTAATACCCCTGCGCGCCCCATGGGAAGGTGGAATTAGTGTCAAAGGCTGGTTCGTAATGGGAGTTGGCACTTCCCATTGCATTGGGAAGGATTTCATTCTGTGTAATACCCTCTTTGGAAGGGCAGGTGTGCGCCTTATGGCCAAAAGCATGACATAAGGTGCAGATAGGGGGCGCACTATCCACCGTAATGCGGAATGGGCGGGATTCCTACTGTCAATATTCACAAATGTGGTGTTGGGAATTTGGGTTAAGTCTTCTGCAGTGACCACAGATGGGGTGATTACTGCTGTCATTTTTCCTGTGCTAAGCTTAGGAATAAGCATGAAGCGCTGCATTTCAAAAAAGTGTAACTCCCCATAACTTTTTAATCTGTCTTAGAGGTAACTCTCAAGTGCTGTAGGTTTCACCATAGTGGGGAGAAAGTTGAAAAAACAAAAATTAGGTTAGATTTGTCCCAATATGTGCGTTTTGTTTCGACCACCCTTGACCATCATGGAGATCTACCACCACACGTACCTGTTCAGCTTTGTTCACAGCTTGTGAAGTTTCAAACCTGAGGTTTAGCCAACCCCAGGTCATATAATGAGGTGCTATGTAAATGATGGCCAGGAAGTGTTGTGTACATAACTGCAGAACTTTTCCCACAGTGCCATTGTATCAATATCCAAAAAAAACTCAAAGCCGTGCTCCACTGATGACAGGGGCAGAGAATGTGGAGTTTCTATTTATTGGTTGAATTTGGTTTGCCAAGCTAAAATTTCTGATGAGATACTAACCACCGCTTTCCTAGTTTTGTCCTGGCCACCTGTGTCTCCAGGGCGTTTCCTAACTTTGCACAATGTGAAGACTGATCCTGTGCCCTTTACAACGCTAGCCCAACCTTTACCCGACATTGGGTGTACATTAATTTCCTCAAAGAGAGTATTAAACTTGCCTAGTCTTGAATTCAATAAGTTGCAATTTAGTGATTGCAACGAGAAAGATAAGTTTTTCCAAAAATAACCTGTAGGGTAAAGTTTTAATATATTTTAGCCAATTGGAGGATGGGACCTCTAAATGACTTATCTGATTCTGCTGCATGGTCGTTGCAATCCAACTACCTAAACTACATGCATTTTGGCCGAGTTTCATTAATGAAAGTTTTTCCCAAGTTTTAGGGGTTCCACTAAGAATTGGTCAGGGTCTTTTGGCCGATTTTATTATTATTGTCATATGAACCACTCTTCTCACTGTATCAGGCTTTTAATAAACTGACATTACCCCTTCAAGAGTGTTAGGGGGAGAATAAGGGTGCAAGAAGAAGCCATAGACTTGGTTGACCTTAACTCCAGTAGCAAGGGACTTGATGGAGTACTCCTCCCCTCGTTTATAAGTGACTACAAGAGGTCCCTCCCAGATTGACCCAAGCTTCTCATTTCTGGGAATGATACGATTTTGATATTACAACACCAAGTCTGACACTTGAAAGGAAGGGAGGGGCTTCCTATGCTCATTTGCAGCTACCCCTTCTTTCATGACTAGTTTAGCTAGGTTAACTATGGCATTGGACTGCAGCTGTAGGATGCGTTGTAACAATCTTTTAAGGGCTTTTTCCAGGATCATCTGTCCTACCAGAGAAGATGTCCTTTCCTAGAAGGTTTGGTACTTTGGTTTCTGACCATACAAAACTTGGAAGGGAGACATTTTAAGTATTTGATAGTAGCTGATACGGTAGTTAATGAGGGCACTAGGTAAGAATTGATCCCATTTTAGGGGCTCTGAGCTGACCATCTTCTGTAATATGAAAACCAGGGTTCTATTTGCTCTTTTCACAGTACCATTCGTGAAATGGTTGTAAGGGTCTGAGAAACATTGCTGCGTCCCAATGGAAGTAGCTAAAAGCTTTACCACCTGCAAGGTGAAATTCTTCCCATTGTCACAAAGTAGGACCTGGGGACAACCATGCCGAGTGAGAATATGTTGATGGAGGAAAAAGGCAGTAGCTTTGGCGGTCTGGGCATGAAGAGCAGCTTCTTAAACCCATCTGGTGAAGTGATCAATGTATACCAGGATATAGCAAATTTCCACTGGTAGTCTGAGGTAGCAGACCTACCACGTCCAAATATATTATATGAAACGGTTGTTGAGGCGTGGTGGGTTGATATTGATACTTGGGTTTGTAGCTGGATTGCTTCTTAAAAATTAGGCATGCGTCCAGCACTTCAATGATAGACTCCATGATTACCTCCCAGTAGTATCTATACATTACCCACTCATAAGTTTTGCGCACTCCACTGTGCCCCAGAATATAATGGTCCTCTATAACCATGGGGACTTGCTCGGAAGGTCGGAGCTAAGGAAAAAAATTCACCCCTACTTTATTATACAACTTCCCATTTTTCACCTTGGTGTTGCAGGAGTGTTAGGCTAACATTTTCCGGATGGGTTCATCCTCATCTTTCCAGGTGTCAGGGGTCATAAGGAGGTCGTGCATCCACCCAGCTTCACTATTATCCAGGTGAAGGATAGGCAGCCAAGTCACCCATCAACGTTCATATGGCGAGTTTGAGCTTGGTGATCAATCTTCATATCTTATTGTTGAAGCTTTAAAGCCCTGCGAGACAACCGCCCAGTGGGATACTTCATAGCTTGTAACCACTTCAGGGAGGCGTGGTCAGTGACAACAGTGGTGGAAGTACATATAATAAAGGGCAGTAATATTTTAAATCCAGCAGGACTGCAAGGCACTCTTTTTCAGTGACTCTATAATTGCTTCAGCCTCTGATAACGTTTTCCTGAAACCTGAGACAGCTTGATCCACGTCATTATCATACAATTGCGCCAGAATGGCCCCAACAGTGTAGTCAGAAGCATCGGTAAACAGAAGGAAATGTTTACCATAAAAGAGGTGGCATAAAAAAGGGCACTTTTGCAACAACTGCTTTAGCATCTCAAAGGCACCTTTTGTTCCACTCTCCAATAAAAAAGGACGTTCTTAGCCAATAGCTGTACAAGAGGCTCACTCAGCTGGGCGAACTTGGGAATAAATTGGTGGTAATGCCCCATCATAACCAAGAATACCTGGATATTGCGTAAGATTTTGGGAGCAGGCATTTTAAATATATTTCTAAAATAAATTTTAAATTTTAAATTCTATTTTAGGTAAGCCGACCAGGGGATGGACATTACATATACAAAACTAAAATAATCTATCCAAAAACACAAACCAAATGCCCTAAATTAGTGGTGAGACACCAGAAAGAGGAAAATTAACCTACCAGGTGTAACAGTGTAAACCGCTTATCCCACTATGGCAAAGGGGGAGGGGGATCAGACAGATTATTGATTTCATCTTCACCATTGAAGAGGCATATCAAAGCTGAGAGCAAGGGGGATGGGGCATCCGCAGGATGTGGTAAAGGTGAAATAGAATATTGTTAAGATCTTTAGTAACAATTTGGGCTTGGAGCAAAGCCTCCAGGATTTTGGTAACATGGTGTTCAGCTTGTATGCGTGCATAGGGAAGCTGAGAAAATTTTATGATTTTGGCTCTGGTGACACGTGTGGTGGGGGAAAATTCTGCCAGTGCAACAACTTGCTTGATAGCAGAGGTGGCAGTTTTTATTAATCGTTCAATTTCCACTTTTGCAACCTCAGGGAAATTGGCAGTGAAATTGATAAATGTAGACCTTCTTTAATTCAGCTATTGATAGTAACACAGCTTTGCGAAGATGGCAGCTATCAGGAGAGGCCACCGCGGCCTTGGCAAGTTGATGATCACTCAAGAATGGGGTAGCGGTGGGTTTGGTATATTTTTGTTGGGTGAGAATGGGGCATCAAAATCTGAAGGTAGATATGGTTCTAAATTAATTGGAAAGTTGAGAGGTAATACAATTTCCCCAGATTCAGTTGTTTCATCTAATAAGTCCCAGGGATTTTGGTTGAGTATGATAGTTTTGGAGAGATGAGGCTTTGGTTGGAAAAGTTTTGGGGCGGGAAATTAGTTGGATTGAATTTAGGTCCAAACCTGCTCCTGATTGGGTATATTGTGAGAAATTAAGCCAGCTTGGGCTTTGGTTGCAAAGGTTTGCTGATTTTTTGAGCGTTCAGTTGGAGGGGGTGGGAGCAGCCAAAATCACCACTCAAATGCTGTTTGTGTGGCCTCACCTGTGGGCTTGGCCTTTTCTGCATTTTTTGAATTGTAGCGACAGCTTTTTTGGAATATCCAACTCATAGCAGAGGGGTCAAACTGTGCAGCCGTTGTCAATACAAGCCCGAAAAGAAGTGATCTGGTGCAGATGGGATATGGGCACGTGGTGGGAAGTGCTAAGCTATGGTTGGCTGGTGGGGGATAATGGTGGCCATTGCCCATGGTGCCGCTAATCGCTCAGCTCCTCTTGGGACCAGAGAGTTGAGGATGGGGTTTGTGCCATATTTGGACATCCCCATCATCAATTATTCATAGAGTGTTTGAGGGGGAAGGTGCAAAGGAAGGTTTGATAAGGTCACCACCATTGTGGTGTCACTGGGGAGGCATGTACATGTTGTGGTAATAGGTGTGTTATTATATTAAGGGCGTAATTGCTGCTGCAGCCGCTTCCCCCTTCAGTGGGAAAGCCTATATCAAATAGCCCTTGTAAGGGAGGAAGCTGATAAATACAGCTGGTGCAAACATGGCTGTTACCAGCTCAATTATCGCTTTGTCAGCATATGGGAAGAGACATCCATATTCGACTTATAGGCAAAAGTGAATATTATATTGGGTTACGGCAAGGGGTGGGGCAGGTTGGGACTCATGCTAAGTATAGTAATAAGTCCCTTGAGGGACAAATCGGCCCAATGCATTAGGTGGGCTAGATGAGCCCATCCATATGCATTTGCCGCTGGGTGGAAAACGCTATCTAGTGGAGCGCCGCTGCCCACGCTGGGGCAGCAGGTGGCGGATCAGCTGACATAAATGGAAAACTGATACGGTGTAGGTGGCGATGGAAAATTAACAGATGCTTTTTAATAAATTTTCTTGAAAATGATGTCGAGTGGAAAGAAAAGTTTTACTAGTGGAATTTTAAATATAGCCGCAACCTTTTCTAAGAGGGGTTGAATTCCATCCTGGGAGATGGCGTGCCCATGGAAATATAACTTTCTTCTGGGTGAAAGTGCACTTCAAGCTTTAATTTAATATTGTAAAGCTGCAAGAATTATATCACTTCTTTTAGGTGAGTAAGATGGCCATTAAAGGTCTTAGAAAACACAGTGATATTATCAAGATAAAATATGATGCAGCTTAACTTGAGGTCCTGCAAGACTTGGTCAATGGCTTGCTGTAAAGTTGCAGGCGCATTGCACAACACCTGAGGTAGTCAGGTAGGCTTGAATAGGCCTTCGCTGAATAACAGAGCGCATTTCTCCTGATCTTGGGGAGAGAGGTCCATCTGCCAATAGCCGCTGGCCAAGTCCATCGCTGAGAACTTAGATCCAGAGAGCTAATCTATGGCGTCGTCAATGAAAGGGATAGGATAACAATCCTTCTTTGTGAGGTTGTTTAGCCAATGGTAGTCCATCACAACCCAATGACCACCTTTTCATATAAGGAGGAGAGGTGGTGACCAAAGGTCTTTGCAAAGGTACCAGGAGCCCAGCGTCTAGTAATGTTTGAGCTCCATTCTCATCTGTTGCTCCTCAACTTTTGACTTACAATAGGGTTTGGATCAGATGGTTTTAGAATCCCCAACTGATGGCATGAGTCCAACCTTTCATATGACCAAAGTCGTTTCAGATCTAGAGAATATGTCGCTAAAAACATCTAGCAAGGCTTGGACTTTCTCCAATTCTGCAGAAGATAGTTCATCGGAGATATGAACGTCAAGTAACGTACATAACGATTTTTCAGCAGGTAGACCCATTTCTGACATAGACCTGATGAAGTGGACCTGAAATATCCTTAATTGGGATCAGCAACCTTTCCCAATCTCCTGGTGTTTCTTTATAGTCATGTCCTTATTAGTAAGACCCCCAGTAGAATGTTGATAGGTGTTGGTAGGCTGAGTCTAGGATGCCGGGCAATACTAAAGCTCAAAGGGACTGAAACATCGATTCTGGTTATCTGAAGCAGGCAGTTGTGGGGGAGTTTCAGGGTAGTCTTAATTTAAATCACCCTTTGTTCACCCGCTTTAAAAAACCATCTTTGTCTGTATAAAATGAAATTCCTTCTAGGGCGTCCAATGATTCAGGCAGCATCTTTGTATTCCGCACAGCCATCATGATGTGTAGGGATAAGGCGGAGAAAAGATACTCAATAGTGCAAGCGTATTCCTTTTTTATTAATCTCATTATAATCCAGAATCAGGGGAACCTTGTTTTAAGCAGGAAGAGATATCCCTGCTTCAGATTGATAATCCTGTCATACTCAAGTATAAACTAGGTACTAATGAGCATGCCATAAGTTTTGTTGGTTAAAGCCACCTCGTGGGATGAGAGGAGGAGTTTCCCAAATTGGATGGGTAAAGATGAGTAGGCCCCAATAGTGCGGATGTTGGCCAGACCATCAGTGCCAAAACTCTTGAGTATAGTCTAGGTCAGAGGCCAGCTTAATTTTACCCATAAGTTTTGATGATACAACCTATAGAGGGGTTCAGTGTCAAGGATAGCAATGACTCATGCTCCATTGACAACAATCTCCAATTCGGTTAAGATTACCCCCAAGGTAGGGGGAAGAGCGTCGACCTCCTTCAGTAAAAGAGTAGAAGCAAGTTATTTTTCAGTTTCAGAGTATTTATCTCTGATAGACTGCAGTGTATGCACACTCTGAGTGAATTGGATTGTCATGGCAATGAGCTGGTCAGCGTCACTGGCTGGATCAATAACCTCTAGACCTTTCAGCACCTACAGAGATATGTTCTGCGGAGTATCATAGCCATATCCACTCTTTGGGCTCAACCTGTCAGGTACATCCACTTCAACTGGAGCTCCTAAAAAATAGTGGCTGGCATCTTCATAACCCCTTCATATTCTTCATCAGAAAGGTTTTCAATGAACATCAGAGAGTTCCTAAGACTGGGGGTAGGTTCAGAGCAATCCTCATTGCAGGAGTGGCCCTGAGGCCGCTCCTCAACCCTACTCATTTTTGGTTGAGGCGCAGTATTTGTCATGGCTCTATTTTTGACCTTTATAGTTGCGGGTTTTGACTGCTCCATGGCTATAGGTTTCAGCCTAAAGTGGCTGGAAACAATGCCGATGGAGATACCATCTGGGCGGTGGATGCTTTAATTAATCCAGCTTTGGGTCAATCAGCGGCTTTGTTCATTTGAAAACAGGCAGATTAGCTTTTGTGACCTGGTCATTTAACCCATTATTGGTGTGGGTGAATGTCACCCAAGAGAGGGGTTTTTACCTAGGAGAAGGATTTAGGGCCAATTGTAGAGGCTCCAAGGCTAACAAAAGATGATCTTGGTGGCAAGATGGGGGCAGGGAGCGCTGCCCCATTAACAATGTTGTACTCTGGCTTACTGGTTTGAGAACTTCAGGTTGGCTGAGAGAAAGAAGATCAGGTTTGAGCTGCACCACAGGTGCTGGACTCAGAGTGGTAACCAGCATAGGGGGGTCCCTAGGGATCATCATAGCCTCCTTCCGCAGGGCTATGGTCAAGTAAACATTACTTGTCAGAACCTGGGTGGTTGAACCAACACCTGAAGTAGCTTCAGCGTTATAAATATCTTCAACATCCAGAAGAGCCTCCTTGATATCACGGATAGTCTGGAGGTGGCGTTTTACAGAGATAAGATGCTGAGCTATAGAAGGGTGAGAAGTCAACCCGCTCAGAATGGCAGCAATGGCGTCATTAAGAGGTAGCATTTTTGCAAGTTTCAGGGGCTGAGCTTCACTGTAGAACCGACCAACAAATGAGCAACTTATTTGCCCTATTTTAGCCTGAGGCGCATAAAGGTCTTTTTTTTCTCTTTGAACTCTGTGGGGAGCTGAACTCATTTATAAGCATTTATAAACCTCAGCCTAGCTATTAGGAGTGTCCATGTATGGAAACATTATCTCTGGGGCCATTCAGCTTAATTATGGAAGGATATGCTTGATTTTATGATGGTCACTCATGTCCTCCAAGGGTAACTAGTAAATGAAAGAAGTGAGGCAATGTTACCCTCCCCAGTGGTAAACTTATTGGTAAAGGGGGTCAATAAGGTATAACATCAGCTAGAGTAGAAAGGGGGTGCTGTTCTTGCTTTTTAAGACGAGAAAGTGCGCTGGCTAGTTGAAGTTCAAGAGCAACTATCCTGGTTTCATTTTCAATGTGGAGAGGAAGAGGGTTACCCACTTGAACGCCCTCCATTTTGGTTGTATGCTTGAGGTATAAGGTTGCCCCTGTAGTGAGCATCACTTGTTGGAATTCAGGATTTTCTAGGCTCGCTGGTTCTGTTTCTTTCTGATTTTTAACAATTTTTCCGCAGAAGTGATATTCTCAACTGGTGGTTTAACCGTTTTAGGGGATTTTTTATTAATAAAATTTAGAATATAACCTTTTTAATAATACTAATAATTTTGGGTTTTAGGATATTTTATTAATCATGTGTTAAAAATTTAGGGCGTTTGCTGATTTTTTAGGATTGATAACCCCTAAATTGAATAACAGGACAGTTTTGGTTTGTGCACTCTTCACGTTTCTGACAATATATGATTGTCAATTGATAATTTTATGGAGGATTTTTATCTGTAGTTTTATATATAACCAGTTTTGGCCCAACGCTCAACCTATATTTCTCCTCAAAATGCTCCTGATGTCTTCAGTTGGAAGTTAAAACCTTATACCGCCTAACTTGACCTATTCTTATATCCCTAATTTACAGCCTTTCCTCTGGTGACATAAATTTGGCAGCAATTCCCATCTAAGCTCAGCTTCTCTTCTAAGGACTCTCAATCCTTACTCTTTATCCTTCTAAAGAGTCCTTAATTAAAGCACTCAGCAATAATTTCCTGAAGATGAATAAAACTAGAACCAATAATGAATTCTGCTAATTTAGACTCTTTTCATTGTTTTTTATTAAAGTGAATTATCAGAGGAATTTATAGAGGAAATCTGGCGCCCAACCCCCAGTTGGTGCCTCAGCCATACAACAGCAGCTGTTGCCATTGAATTTCCCTTTGTCATCTCACTAGCGAAGGTCTTCCCCATCCTGGTTAGAATTCCTTTGTTGGACATCCTCAAGATCTAAAATGTAAAGAGTCAGAAAACGTGTCCCTAACCTTTTCAACTTGATCCCAGCTAACCAACCATATATGGCAAGTGACCTGCTTAGTAATGGGACATGTTACCCATTATGGCAGGTCATGTACCAACTGACAATTTGGTAGTTGTAGGTGACATCAATCACTTCGCAACTTGCTCCTTAAATTCTCAATCAGTCAGTGATGAAACCTGACCAATCCCAGTTGGTACACCTGATAGTTAATCAATGATTAACTATCAGATGCCCACATTTTAATTGGAAATTCTGCCCAACAAAATCGTAAGCATTCTACCAGAATGATCCCCAACAGAATTAAACCATTCAAATCACCTACTATCCCCCAAACATTTATCAACCAAAATTTGGGGACAACTGATAAACAATTCTCTCCCCATAGGGAATTATCCCCTAGTGATCCATGGTAATCTAGATGGCTGAAAATGTGGGCAAAAATCCCAACATATCCCCCTCTTGCCTAGATTTCCAGCAAGAATATGATTGAGACAGGAGAATACCGATTCAGAAACCATCTCAAATACTTCTTGGGTTCAAGCAGAGTACAGTCAGTCTGTACTCAATGCTGCTCAGGACAACCTTTGGCATGCAGTTCTCACCTCTCTCTCCTTGCCACTGCCTAACTCAGAGTGCAGTCCCCATGACCATCTGTCATACCAGGATGATTGATTTACTCATAATAATACTGTTCCCAGGATCTGGTTTTCCCCCGTCATGGCATATGACCCACTATTATATTCAGGATTCTTGGTCCAGCATCCTCAATTTCTTGATTTTCCTCTTCATCCTTGACATGAGTTTCTTTCCATTAAAGTTTGTTTCATGTCAAAATTAAGAATGCTCATTTATATTCGCTCTTGTTTTAAATTTTAAATTTTATTCAAGTTAAGCTGACCAGGGGACGGACATTACTGATACAAAATAATGACCAAAAAGCACAAACTAAACGCCCTAAATGGGTGGCGAGACACCTAAACAAAAAGTAAAATTAACTTACCAGGTGTAGCAGTCGTGAGCCTCTTATCCCACCATGGTGGAGGGGAGGGGGAGGGGGGATCAGACGGATTATTGATTTCATCTTCATGATTGAAGAGGCGGATCAAAGCTGAGAGCAAGGCGTTGGGGCATCCGCAGGATGTGGGTCAAGGAAAAATAGATAATTGTTAAGTTCCTTGGTAACAATCTGGGCCTGGAGCATAGCCTCCAGGATTTTGGTAACATGGTGTTCAGCTTGTATGCGTGCATAGGGAAGATGAGAAAATTTTATGATTTTGGCTCTGATGATACGTGTGGTGGGGGAAAATTCTGCCAGTGCAACAACTTGCTTGATGGCAGAAGTGGCATTTTCCATTAAACTTTCAATCTCCACTTTTGCAACATCAGGGAAATTGGTAGGGAAATTGGTTAAATGCAGCCCTTCATTAAATTCAGTGATGGAGTGCCACAGCTTCATGGATATGGTGGCTATCAGGAGAGGCCACTGCGGCCTTGGCAAGTTGATGGTCACTCAAGAATGGGGTAGTGGTGGGTTTGGGAACATATATTATCTGGGTGGGAATGGGGCATCGAAATCTGAAGGTAGATATGATTCCAAATTAATTAGAAAGTCGGGAGGTGGGACAATTTCCCCAGATTTAGTTATTTCATTCATTAAGTCCCAGGGTTTTTAGTTGAGCATGATTGATTCGGAGGGACATGGTTTTAGTTGGGAAAGTTTTGAGCGTGAAATTTGTTGCTTTGAAAATGGGTCCAAACCCGCTCCTGATTGGGTATATTGTGAGAAATTAAGCTGGCTTGGGCTTTGGTTGCAAAGGTTTGCTGACAGTTTTGAGCGTTCAGTTGGAGGGGGTGGGGGCAGCCAAAACTCCCACTCAAACGCTGTTTGTGTGGCCTCATGTGTGAGCTTGGTGGATTCCGCTTGTTTTACATTGTAGCTACAATTCTTCTGGAATGATCCAACACATGGCAGAGAGGGCAAATGATGTGGCCGCTGTCAATACAAGCCCTAAAGAAGTGATCTGGTGTAGATGGGATTTGGGCACATGATGGGATGTGCTGGGCTATGGTTGGCTGATGGGGGGTAATGGTGGCCATTGCCTGTGGTGCTGTTAACCGCTCAGCTCCGCTTGGGACCAGGAAGTGGAGGATGGGATTTGTACCATATTTGGACAGCCCCATCATCAATTCTTTATAGAGTGTTTGAGGGGGAAGGTGCAAAGGAAGGTTTGCAAAGGTCACCACCATTGTGGTGTCACTGGGGAGGCGTGTATGGATTGTGGTAATAAGTGTGTTTTTATATAAAAAGGGCGTAGTTGCTGCAGCTGCTGCGTCCTCTTCAGTGGGAAAACCAATTTCAAACGAGCCCTTATAAGGGCGGAGGTCAATAAATCCTGCTAGTGAAAACGTGGTCATTGCAAGATCAATTATTGCTTTGTCAGCATACTGGAAGAGACACCCATATTCAACTTGGAGGCAAAAGCAAATATTGAATCAAGATATGGCAAGTGGGTGGGGCGGGTTGGGTGGACTCATGCTAAGTGTAATAAGTCCCTTGGAGAGACAAATCGGCCTGATGCATTAGGTGGGCTGGATGAGCTCATTCATATGCGTTTGCTGGCTGGGCAGAAATGCTAGCAGGTGGAGCGCCGCTGCCCCACGCTGGGGCAGCAGGTGGCGGATCCGCTGACATAAATGGAAAACTGATATGATGTAGGTGGCGATGGAAAATTAATGGATGCTTTTTAATAAATTCGCTCAAAAGTGATTTCAAAATGGAAAGAAAAGCTTATATTCGCTCTTGTTATTTCTCATAATAACTTCTTGGCTCATATCATTCTTATTTCTTCGCTAAAGAGCTTATCTAATTAATTTTGAGATTAATTTTTCTGACTTTAGAGTTTAACTTAATTCCAAAGTATATAATGTCAACTAATATAAAAGTCTGACACCCCCCTCTCATCCAGCTCATATGTCAAATTTAGAATCTTGGCACCAACAACTTCTTGACTGCTTGTCTGATAAAGATGCTCAGCTCTTCCAAATTATCAGTCAATTGTGCAATGTTAACCTTTTCTATGGTCCCCCTAGGACTCATACTCCTATTCAAGTACCTGTAGCCAGTCCTTCCATGGAACTACCAGAAACGTTATCTAACCCTGACAAAACCAGATTAGCAATATACTCAAATGACTTGTAGCCAAACATTTCCTCTGTCATCAATTCCCAAATTAGATTATAATACTCTTCTGGATTTGGCTCCATTTGTATATACTTCTACAATAATTGTCAAACCTCTTGAAGCAATTCCTTTTGCTCTTACTTGACCATTCCTCACCAGATCTAACTTGCGTCCAGAGTTCCTTTTCTGACTTGGCCAGTTTTACAGACCAGCTGTTCTGTCAACCAAACTAGCCATCATAAACCACGAACATTTCAAACTCCCCTATGCATAATTGAGGACCCAAGTAACCAAGGATCTGTTCATAGCTCTGAACCCCTCCAATCTCAAAAACATCCTAGATTGAGACATTGCAGCCTATGCTCTTTTCTTTGCTGGACAAGTTCTTCGAAGTCAATTTACAAATCTTCCAGCCTCTCCTGGCTTCCATCATTTATTCTGCTTTTTCTTTCAAGGAGCTCATAGATGACGTCTGCAGGATGCGATCTGCTCTCAACATGAGTATCTCATTTCTGGAACGTCACATTGGTACCTTTACCTGATAGCTTTGATAGGGGCATGATTTGGTAACCCCCACCTAGTATCCCTTTCTCAATGCTGTCTTGTATGTCCAATGTTCTTGATGAAGCCCAGCGGCAAGTGCTCAAGATCAATCTTCTGTCTCTGGTACAATATCAGGACTATTCAGAGTTATTCGCCGACTGCCTCTTCTTGTTCTGTTGCATCCCTCCCCAGCCTAGGATTTTGCATTTAGCAGGTACCAAAATTTCCATATCTCTTCCTCTAGTTGTGTTCTCACAGGGATAAGCCTCGTTCAACAAACTTGGCTTTGAGTAGGTCTAGCTCTTTCAGCATCTGATCTTACATATTTTTTGATGGTTTGTTCAATCCTATTGCAATACATTTTCCCTCTCAAGGGTCAACATAGGCGGAATCATCCCCAAGTTGAGGACAGCTAATAAAAAGTTTATAAAGATATATCTTTTTCTGTGCGTTTTTAATGATTTTTTTCCCTCTATATTTTTTATCATCTTTTATTTTTTCTTTTTTATATGGAATATGACTTTAACTCGGTTAAGTGGTCCATCTTTTTTATTTATACCCCCAAAACTGGTTCCAAAGTATACTTTGACCTAACAGTTTTTTTATGGTTCTGAGGTTTTATTTTTTAAGACTAAACCATCTAATTTTGGTTCTGAGGTCCTTTTTGGACCTAACCAAATCATCAGTACATAACCATATCAATGGTTAAGAGGTCTTTTGGGAACACTATTATTATTTCCTAGATCCACTACTTTGAATATGTAGCGTGGACTCAATACACAATCCTTCCATCCAAGAGATTCTTGATGGAATAGGTGTCCATCTCCATCTTGGTGATAATCCTAATTGGACCTGACCACAGCGCATTTAGTTTATTTCTTCCAAAACCATGAATATTGCAAAAGGTAACTTTTTCGTCTATTTGGTATTCTAATAAGGCCAATCAGTTCTTATCATCCGCTGTTTTTGCCTTGATCCTTTTCTTTAAGGTCATATTGAATGCTTGCAATTGGATTTCAATCTGGCAATTGACAATCAGATCAGTTACTGCTCAGCACTCATCCCCTGACGTTGGTTCAACCACTGAATATTGAACTGGCAGTAACACAGCCTTCCTTATGTATAGTAAATTGAACAGCATATTTCCCATCGCCATATGATAAATTATATATTATATGTAAATATCACCAAACTGAGATATATCCCCATGCGGAAGTCCTACCTGTGACCAGCTTCCTCAGCGTACCAGCCAGCATTTCATTGACCCATTCTACCAGTCTGTTTGACTCCAGCTGGTATGTTACAGACATGACTCCTTGGATCCCCATTATCTCTTTAATCTCAGGATCATGTGGGACGTGAAATTCGTTCCATTATTGCTCAAAAAGACCTGGGGCATCCATGGCGGTATACTACTTGATCCAGGATAAACCTTGCAGTGCTTGTAGCGTCTACTTTTACCAGGGCCTTCGTTAAAACCTATCTCATCAGATGGTCAATTGCAACTATAATGTAACAGACTCCCCTGTACTCATGGTTAATGGTCCCATCACGTCAATGGACACCATATTACAAGAAAATCCAGGGAGGACTTGTCAATATCCAGTCATGTTCTTGTGAGGCTTTTGCAACTTACACTACTTACAAAAAGCCAGATAATCCACTACATCGTAGTTAATAGAATCCCAGTAATAATACTGGTGAATGTGAATGGTCAATGTTGGAATTTGCACGGAATCCAATAATAAATTGAGTCAGGTCCTTCAAAGTTTATTTAAGATTGTGGACAGATGTGAATATTACACTGAAACCCAATATATAAATAATATAGGACTTAACCTTTATTAGAGGTTCAGGGGTCCAAATAAAGTCCCTAATATTGGAACTTAACTAGTTGGTGATGGTTCAGAGATTCCTGCAGGCTGTAGATAGTAATCGTTGGGTTTTGCACTGAAATCCAATTATGAATATGCCAGTTGAACTTCAAAGAGTTAATAAACCTTCAAGGAAAGATAATATATTATGAAAATATTTAGTACTATTTATAGTACTTGGGAAGTATAATAGATGGAGGTTATATAAATATTCAGGGTAATTAGATAAAGATAGGAGAGATCAGGATAGGCAAATGATCAGCATCATTTGCTAACAACATGAGTTATATAAATACATATTAAATAATACAAGGGGTCTGGAATATTGGGATGAATGTCCCACTATTGCCCCTCATGATGCAGGTTCATATCCCGTTGAGACATAAATTGTATTTTTGTACCAATAGGATAGAAATTTCAGCATCCTGATTGATTTTTGATATCATCAGCATTAGTTGCTGATATCTACTTAATTTTTTTTATAAATTAATATTATTGGGGTCAATCCCCAATACTTCAGATTGGACTTAACCCAAGTTAATGGGGCCAATATTGTATGCGCCTATAGGTGGTGTGATGGAAACCAAAAGGAACCTCTTTACCTAAGGAACAAGAAGCTAATATCATATTCCTTGGAACAGAACTGACCATTCTTGAATATACCTAATAACACAGCCCGCTTCCCAAAAGCAAGAATGCCAACCCAATCTTTAATTTATAAAATGGTTAACCTAAACACAGCCTAATTTACCTTAATAAATATCTAATACCTAATTTGCTTAACTGCCTCTTTTTCCTTGGGCCCTAACGGTGGAATTAGTAAAATAACAAGACCTACTACAGTTGGTGATCCTGCTAAAACATATCAGATAATTAAGACATCAAGCAAAAATTGAAATCAAAATTGTACCATGGAAACTGCCCCAGTGAAAACCCCTAAACAAGCGCCAATTGATCCCTTGTTAGCCCACCTCTTGGGTCATGAACTAAAGCCTTTTGAGTCAGGAAATTTCTAGAATTGGCTTAGAAAGTATGAGAACTATGCTGAAGATATTGGTCTAGATGGACTGGAAAAACTGAAACAAATTAGCCAATTTTTGGATGGAGAAGCAGTAGATTGGCTTGACATAGAAAAACCTTTTATCAGCTGGCACCTGTTTGTGGAAGCAGCAACTAAATGATTTGACCACATAGGCATTGATATTGCTTCTCAAAATGATGAACCTAAAACTCAAAGACTTTGATAATATTGATGAATTTATTGATAGATTCAAAGGACTACTGGCATGTCATCATCAGATTGCAATATAGAATGTCCTTAAGGAAGCTCAGAGTGAAATTATTTGCTATATTAATAGATTACAAGCAATGGACTGGTTCTTGGGAACCTTACATGATCCGTTCCACCGTGTAGTTATTGAGTCTTCACCCATTGATGTCAACGTGGCAATCTTTGTACTGCGTTCATATAAACATACTTATGCTCGAGCATAGGCAGCAAATACCTTTGGCTCATCAGCATCAAACTATAGTACGAACAACAGAAGTATCTTTGAGCGTAGAGTTCCAGACCCTCCAGTCAAGCCAAAGGATCCAAGCATGTCCGCCAAAATGGATCAATAAAATGAGAAGTTCAACTCTCTCTCAGTATTATTAACTCAAGGTAGTGGGACTCAATACCCATCTATACAGTGCTATATATATAAGAATACAGGATACCTCTCTCAGGATTGCAAGAAGCCATGACGCCTCTGTCAAGGGAACCATACTTCCCATGTATGCCCCAATTGCAATAAACCTAAATAACAGTTACTTTACAAAGCTTTTCTACCCAACAGAATATAAAAACACATGATCATATCAGAGTGGCAGACCTTTTGAACCATTCATATGAAGCAAAAAAATTTAAGCTTCCAATTTACAGTTGCACCAGATGGAATAGTATTGGAAAATGAACCAGAATATAATAAACTCCACCAATGGAAGTAGAGGGCAATGGACAGACAGGCTCATAAGCCCAGAAGAACATGAACCAAGGAAGCAAAGCAGAAAAAGAGTAGATAAACAGCATTTTAATCCAGCAGGAATCAGTGCCCAGTCTATACTAAATGACACAACCATAGAGTGTAAACTAGCATCTCTCTGTCGCTCATCACTAGCCCTGCAAGTAGAACTCATGCAGATTTTGAGTTCAATGCGGCTCCGCCCATCTGTAAGCAATGAAGAGGAATCCTTCCTAGCAGATGATGGTGCACCACATACCCAAGGAATTGTTTATGGCATTTAAGACTGATATAATTCTAGATGAAGGAGCTGATGCAAATTTTATACCCCTAAGTTCTTATGGGAATGTGGCGTTGAAACCATTTATGAAAGCAGAGAATTATTCTCATTTGCTGACGGCTCCACAGCAAAAGCGCTTGGAATGTTAACAGATGTCGAACTATCAATTGCTGGGATGCAATTTATAATCAATGCCACCATTTTTGACCTAGATTCTTACTCAGTGCTATTAGGACGCCACACACTTAAATCACTAGAAATTAATATTGATTATGCTTCAGGAACCTACTCCATAGCCACCAAGGAAGGTCTAGTCCCACTGAGGATCACTTATGGCCCTAATCTGGAAATAAATCCTCAAATGATGCTTTGTGAGTCAATAACTGCACAGGTCAGATCAAACAAATTATTATTAACTCAATGCCAAGATAAGGTTATTAACCTATTGAACCAATTCAAATGCTTAGAAGTATCAGATGTGGATGAGCTACCGGTGGCATCATGTGGAGAACATTATATCACAGTTACTAAAGCCCAACCAATTAGATGACAACCTTACCACTTACCTCAAAAGTATGATGAATTTATGCGTGAATCAATATAAAGATGCTAAAGGCCATATTAATCCAGCCAAGTCAGAGTCCTTGGGCATTTCCAAATGTGGTGATACAAAAGAAAAATGGAAAACTTCGTTTATGTGTTGATTATGTGCCACTGAACCAAGTAACTGAAGATGATGCATACCCAATACTATTGATTCCAGATATTTTTGCCTCCTTTTCAGGAAAACCATGTTTACAAATTTGGACCTGTTTTCAGGTTACCGCCAAATTGGAATGGCAGCTGACAGTACCAAGTACACAAGCTTTGTAACAAAATATGGCCAATTTGAATTTTTATGGATGTCCTTTGGCCTTTCAGGGGCACCACGAACTTTCCAGCGTATAATGAACACTGTATTTGCAGATTTGCTTACAAAATGTGTAACCATATATCTGGATGATATTAAAATAGCATCGTCATCCTTTAACCAGCACCTTTTGGATATCCAGACCTGCCTAAACTGACTTAAGGAACATGGATTCTCACTCAATACAGAAAAATCAATCTTAAAAAAATCTTTTTTACCCAAGAACTGAAACTGTTGGGTCACATAATTTACCACAAGGGCGCTCACCTGATCCTGATAAAGTGAAAGCAATCAAAGAGTGGAAATTCCCGGAACTCAATTACATTGATTTGATCCTTTTTAGGTGCCATAGGATACTATGCCACTTTTATACCCATGTATGGAGACTTGGCAGCACCACTATTCGAACTACTTAAAAAAGGAACCAAGTTTATATGGACGAGCCAACATGATATTGCGTTTGAAAAACTCAAGATGACACTAGTGGATAGCCCAATCCTAATTCACCCAAACTTTGAAGAACCATTTTACATTTACTGATGAAAGTGAATATGCATTAGGTGCTGTCTTATTACAGAAAGAAATCAACATCTATAACTAGTAGAATATATGTCAAGGAAAAATCACTTCAGCGGAGAGAAATTATCAACCTATGAATAAGAAACATTAGCAGTGGTATGGGTCCTCAGAAAATTTCGTTATTATCTCCTAGGATGGAAATTTACCATATTTGTTGACAATTCAGCACTTCAAGCTATTTTGAGTGGGCCAGCTTCATCAATCTGGAGAATCCAATGGATTTATGAACCAATGGAATAAAACTTCGATATTATTTATATTCCAGGAAAACAAAACGTTTTAGCAGATGCCTTATCTCTAATTCCAGTCAAGGATACTAAAGAATGTTTGGCAACGTTTCCACTGGACCTAGAACCTGAACTAGTGGATATTTGGCAATTTATAACTTCATTTAAAGTCCCTTCAACTATCAAGGACAAATCAAAATTTTTAGCAGCTTGTATAAAATTTATAGTCATTAATGGAACCTTATACCACCAAAATGGAGATAAACTACAACAAGTTACATTGATTGGTCAACGTTGACACTGTCTTAGCTTAAATCATGATAAGATGGGACATTTTGGACGTGCTGCCACATGGGAATGACTTAGATGCTCATATTGGTGGCCAAACGCTTATGCAGACTTTTGTGAGTGGGTATAAACATGTTACCCAAGTTAGATATTTGATAAATCACATGTGGATAACCAGATCACTCACCTATTACTACAGACGGACTATTTGAAATGTGGGGACTGTATTTTATTGGACCAATCTCACCAGTATCAAAGAGTGGCAATCAACTTATTCTAATAGCCTCAAAATATTTTTTAAATGGCCAGTAGCTATTGCTTCCAAAAAACAGATACTCAAACAGTTGCATAGTTTCTTTTTGACCACGTCTTTTCAGTAATTTGGCCCACCTCATTGCATCCAAACAGATCATAGGACCCACTTCAAAAATAACATGGTTAATGAATTTCTCAAAAACGTGGGAACCTCACATATCCTTACTACAGCCTACAGCCCACGCTGCAATGGCCAAACTGAACGCTCTAACAAGACATTAATATAATCATTATCCCGATCTACAGTATCTAACCCCACATAATGGGACCGCACAATCCCAGATATACTTTGGGCTTATCAGACAAAAAACAATCTACAACCCAATGTACCCCTTATGAAGTCTTGTTTGGTATAGAGTTTACACCCTTCAAACTGCAATCATGAGTGAACAAAGAGAATCAGGAAGAATTTTTTGTAACCACTTGTAATCAAATGACAGAAGAAACTAATACCCAGGCGAAGGCTATGATGGTGCAGGCATGAAATTTCAATGCAAAATCACCCCGTTTTTCAGTAGGGGATACAGTCCATACTTTCTAGAAATGATGTACTCAAATTTCACTCAAGTAAATTATGCCAAAATGGCAAGGACCATTTAAGATTGCCACAATCAATGGTAAAGGCTCATATACACTTTCACACTTAAACGGGATAATTAAAATGACACATGTATCAGGACGCCGCCTTATGTTTTCCTATAAACTTGTTTAAGGAGGGGATTGTGATGGAAACCAACAGGAATCTCACTTCTACCTAAGGAACAAGAAACTAATATCATATCCCTTGGAACAGAACTGACCATTCCTGAATATACCTCAGAACCCAGTCCACTTCCCAAAGAAAGAATGACAACCCAAGCTCCACCTATAAAAGGGTTAACCTAAACCCAAACTAATATCCTTGACAAATATCTAATACTTATTTCCTTAACTGCCTCTTTTCCCTTGGGCTCTAACGGTGGAAGTAGTAAAATAATAAGACCTATTACAGTGGTTTGCAACCCCTAGTTGAGGCTTCCCCCAATAAAGGGAGAATCCCGACAGTCAACTTCCTTAGGCATCCATGACTGATAGCCATATACACAGCTTGAACCATAGCCACTTGTTCTGATGGTTTTGGGACTAGTAATTATTTTCCTTAAATCATCTTAAAAACTTGTCCATCTATGGTCTCAGTGTTTTCCATCTCTTTCCAAAGCGCATCTTGGATTTCTTTGCGCTTGTTCCAAATTTCTTCTTTAAACATTCTCTGTAATAAGTCATTCGCTTGCTGGCATACTCCTTTGACCATTGGTAACCTTGATAAGCCATCCGCATATTGATGAGAAGCTCTAGCTTGGTGGATTATCTTATTTTTAAGCCTGTAACTTTAATTCCCATTGTACCAGTTGTCCTTCCAGTTCTCTTAAATTGTGTAGCCAATGCAACAAGGAGTGGCCCATCACCAAATATAAGTGTGTTTCATGGATTTGCACTCAAAACTGTTTACATGCATAAATCACCACAAGGCATTTATGCTCAGGCATGGTGTAATTCCTCTCAGCTGCTGAGAGTGTCCAGCTCACATAAGCTACCAGATGTTCATCCTCAAGTTCATCCACTTGGCTCAGGATGGAGTAAATTACCGTTAACAAAGCATCAGCCTGATTTATAAATTTATGTTTGAAATTGAATATTTCAATATAGGAGAATCTTTCAAATATATTGGCATAAATTGGCTAAAGGACTCTGGGCCTCTTCATTCCAAATGAATCATTTTTGGATCCTTCAGCATCTGAAAGTAGGGCTCAGCGATTATCATGAAATCCCATATGAATCTTCACTAGTATCCGACCATTCCAAAGACACTTTTTGGTACAGCCATTCGCTCTATGACCTCAGTTTACTGAGCTTGCAGCTGAAGTCCACTAGAGTTGATAATGAATCCCAGATACACCTACTCTTTTTTGAAGAAGTGGCACTTCCTCAGCTTGATCTTCAGCTTAGCCATGTACAGTCTCTTGAAGTCTTCATCTAAGTGGTTTAAATGGTCATTAAATGTCCTAATGAACACATTTATATCGTCCAAGTTCACCAGGACGCATGACAACTTTGGGTCATTTAAAATGGCTCATGGCCCTCTGGAACGTCGTAGGCACATTACATAGACCTTGGGGCATCCTCATCAGTTGATACAGCCCCTGCACAGTAATGATAGTGCATTTATCCTGGTCTTCCATTGGTAAATCAATTTGCCAATATCTCAATATTAGATCAATTGTGGAGGGATAATTTGCTTCTTCCAATTGATCTATTGCATCATTGATTTGTGTTAGTGGATATGAATCCTTCTTCATTATCTTATTCAGCTTCTGATAATTGGTCACCACCCAATTAGAGATTTTCCTTCTTCTCAATCAGGATAGGTCTCACCTAGGGACTTGATGACAGAATTGGAAGCCCATGCTTTACTAGTTTGCTGATTCTTCTTCCACAACTGCTTTAACAACCTTTGACCTTCAAATTGTTCTCATCCTTATTGGTAAATTTTCTCCAGCGTTGACTTTGTGGCTGACATTCCTTCACATCCAAAATTGTGGTCATTCAGGGAATATACTTCCCAATACTTGTCAAATAAATTTGAGCACCTCCTCCTGCTGCCTATCCGTCATATCAGCGAGTTACTCATGATTGACCAATAGATTTCTACTTTCATTAATTCATGTCAGCAATTCCATCTGGCAAAGGTCTCAAAATCATGGACCAATAAAATTGATATATATGTATCTTTTTTTGTATTATCTATATATATATATATATTTTTGTATTTTTCTTTTGAAATGGGACTTATCCTACAACTAGGGCAAAGGTATTTTATTTTTTTTCATCTGAAATGGTTCTGAGGTAGAATTTGACCTACCAATTTCATGGTTCAAAATCTTAATCTTCTAATATCTAACCATATAATTTGGTTCAGTGGTCCTCTTTTAGGACTTAACCAAAATATCAGGACATAACCATTTTAATGGTTCTTTGGTTCTTTGGGAACAGTGAAATTAATTTTCTTTTAGATCCACTGCTTTCAGATTTAGTATTGACCTTCTTCACTATATGACCAGTAGCGCTGTTTCTTCACATATAGGCAACACTTGCTTACTTTGACAATATTCATAAATGTTTTCATTCAATGGACCTTCAATCCTGACTTGTCATTCATCCAACCAGTCCTAATTTCATTTCATATTTCAGCTACTGATGCTTGAGTCTTTTTTATCTTACAAAATTGTGAATTCCTCATTAATTGGCAGTTCCAGTCAATTGCTCTTTTTGTTTTTCTCTTAAAAAGGATTTTTGGCATTCGTTGCCATCCAAATTGCTATAAATAAATCCACTGATGGCTCTGAAAACGATCTCCTAATCACTCAGATTGATATAGTAACATTAACTTCAACCAAATTTATCTTGAGTTGAAGATATTCAGCTCAGAAAATTTCTGCCTCATTGATTGAGTCATATTGGGTCAAACAATTCCCTCCACTATCTTGGATCAATTGTTTCCTTTCTTGACCTCGTTCTCTTCATGATTGTTGCAATCCAATAATCTATACAATTGGTTTCCATATCAATCTCATCCAATGTCTTATCTAGTGTCTCATCTAAATACCTCACTCATCAGGACTATTTTAAGCAGACCCAATTTCAACCTGAGTTGGCCCTTCTATAATATTTACCTTAAGTAGATGTCTGGTGGAATAGGTTCACTTTCAGCACTTGAAAGTTCCATATCTATGCTGCAATTTCTTTTCCCAAACCTTGAGTATCTTCTTTGGCGTCAAACAATGTATAGAAGTCACATTCACATTTTTGATTCTCAGTTCTTCGATTTTCTTCACTAGTTGCTCCACATTTGAGCTTAGTGAATGCAATTGAACGCAATACACTTCACGTTTCATCTTCAAAAATAAAACTTCTCAAACCAAATCTCCATTTTCCTTTTTCAATGATGTCACAATTTCTAGAACTCATTCTCAAAATCGAAAAATCTTTGACTCCTTCCTTATATGACATTTTTTGGCATATCTTACTCATCTACCCCCTGTAGTGAGCACTAATCGTTTAAATTTAGTTTAACTATTGGCCCCTGGTGTGAGCACCAATTGTTAAAATTTAGGGGCTATCATTGATCATTCAATATTGATAACCCCTAAATTAATTAACAGCACTGGCTCAGTTTGTGCACTCTAAACATTGTCTGATGATATTAATTGTCAATTGATAATAGTATGAAGACTATTATCTGTAGTTGAATAGATAACCACTTTTGGTCCAAGCTTGATCTGTATTTCGCCTCAAAATACATTTGATGTCTTCAGTAGGTTTATACCCTTATACCGCCTAACTTGACCCATGCTTATATCCCTAGTTTACGGCCTTTCCTCTGGTGGCACAAAGTTGCCATCAATTCCCATCTAAGCTCAGCTTCTCTTCTAAGGACTCTCAATCCTTACTCTTTATCCTTCTAAAGAGTCCTTAATTAAATCACTCAGCAATAATTTCCTGAAGATGAATAAAACTAGAACCAATAATGAATTCTGCTAATCTAGACTCTTTTCATTGTTTTTTTTTATTAAAGTGAATTATCAGAGGAATTTATAGAGTAAATCTGGCGCCCAACCCCCAGTTGGTGCCTCAGCCATACAACAGCAGCTGTTGCCATTGAATTTCCCTTTGTTGTCTCACCAGTGATGGTCTTTGCCATCCTGGTTAGTATTCCTTTGTTGAACATACAAAAAACCTAAAATGGAAAGAGTCAGAAAGTGTGTCCCTAACATTTACTACTTGATCCTAGCGAACCAACCATATTTGGTGAGAAGCCTGCTTAGGTAATGGTACTTGTTACCCTTTCTGGTAGGTCATGAACCAACTGATCAATTAAATAATTGCAGGTGGCATCACTCACCTGCAGCTTGATCCGGTAAATTCCAAATTGTTTGGTGATGAAACCTGGCTGATCCCAATTAATACCTGATAGTTAATCATCAATCAACTATCAGATGCCTTATTTCATCAGCAACTTTGCCAAACAATATATTAAGCATTCACCTGAATTGATCCTTAACAGATCTGAACTTGGCGAATTACTTAAAATCCCCTGAACATTATTAACTAAAAGGCCAACCAATATCCAATTCACTTGTCATAGGGAATTATCCCTAGTGACCCATGGTCTTCTAGATGGCTGGAAAGGTGGGCAAAAATTCCCAACATCGTGGCAATGGGGTAAAGAGCAAACCCTACTACAAACTTTCTGCTTAATATCTAAATTAACTTGAGGCCTAAAGAGAAATAGGCGTAAATTCATTATTAGCTTTGATCCAAATTAAGAAATATGGTGGTTTGACCTATCAGAACTTTTGAAACTCACCTCAATTCAATGGAATGGCTGATAGAGGATTGATCATAGGCAAGATGAACTCGTGGGGTAAAGAATTAATATATTTTAGCCAATCAGAGATTGAGACCTCTGAATGACTTGTCTGATTCTGCTGCATGGTCGGTGCATTCTGGCTACCTAAACTAATGCTATTTACTAACTTTCACTAATGAAAATATTGCCCAGATTTGAGGGTTTTCACCGAGATTTGGCCAGGGTCTTTTGGCCAATATTATCAACATTCTTATCCAAAACACTCTTCTCAGAATATCAGACTTGTAATTGTCTGACATATGCCTTAAAAGATAGGGTACTCTTCTTCTGGGATAGAGTTTGGCCCAACCCTATTTAAAAACTGGGAGGATTTAAGAGCAGCATAATCTTCTATTAGTAAGTCACCCTAGATCTAATATTGTGAGGCATTTGAAAAAGGCCTTAAAGTAGATCAGGATCCTCTAAAGAGATTCCCATGTGGGTCTCCCATTGTGTAGTGTGTGCCCGCTCTAAGTCAGACAGATCTGAAAAGAACGTCCTCTTGCCTCATTTACAGCAGGCTGAGGAATCTTGGATCTTAGTCTATTACCTTCATGTGGAGCTACCTCTCTCCAAGGTTTATGATACAATAAAGGTGGTTGTTGATTTCTTTACCAAGTTTTCCTTTTTATCCCTTGCAACATATTGATTTCAAAGAAACTGTAGCTCAGTTAATGACCCATGTATCATCAATGTATGATCTCCACAGGGAGATAGTAATTAATTGCAGACCCCAAATTACTGCTTAATTTTTCAATGATTTTTTTGAACTTCACCATATTAAACCATTTTGGTCAGCTGAATATAACAGCTAATTGGATGATCAAACCATGATGGCGAACAAAAGCCTGGAACAATGCCTCCAATATTATGCTTCAGTCATCCATGATACATGGGCGTTTGATCTCCCTTTATTACAGTTAGCATATAGCACCGCCCCCATGTATCACCTATTTTTCCCCTTAAATACCAACTAGAGTACAACCTCTCAATCCAGCTTTGTACCCACCTTACTTCTACAGTACTTTCAGCAAAGAATCTCCTGAACCACTTATTTAAAACCTAAGATCCTATATGAGATCACCTGTCTAAAGCATTGGAAGACTATAAGATATTTTCAAATCAAAAATGTCACCCAGTCAATGAACGTAAAGAAGGACCACTTTTTATGTTGGATAACCATCACTTGAACATGAATGTCCCTCTCAGAAAGTTTATGAGCAACAATTTGTTCCATATTAAATTCTAAAAGAATAGGGAAATGGCGCCTTTCAGATCAAGCACTCCTCTCACTAAAAAACTCTACTTTTCTCATGTGTTCCAGAAATATCTTCAAGGGCCTCATGCATACTTCAACTAAATCTATAAAAATAGAATATTCCTCATGAGGACTTTTCTTTCTCGTTGCAATCCTTATTGTAACCTATTCAATTCAAGATTAAATCTAGTTTGATAATCTCACAGAGGAGATTAGTCTGCGCCCATGTCAGGGAGCAGTTGGGCAAGCAAGGTAAGAGGAGCAGGTGGAAGGCCCGCGGTATCCAACGTTCAAAAACGCCCTGGAAATCCGGTGGAATAGATAAAAATTTTAAAAAACTGGCGGTCACTATTTTCCCTGAGATTCTCGCATGGCAAGCATGATGCAACCAGTACATCAACACGCCACACTCCCAGCCACTTTCGTTGGTGGAATTCGGAGTCTGCATGTTTCTGGACATCCAAAAAACGGCCTTATGGGAAAAATTTTGTGAAGATGTGCACACAATTTTCCCAACCGCGGTGTACATTGCACCTCACTCCATGTCACGCGGTTGGCTGGACCTAGGTTTTGAAAGCAAAACAGCAGCAGATGAGGCTGCGGCGGTGTGCATAATGGTTGACCTCCCTGAAGGGCAATGGGTCATTGAAACCAAATGCACCAGATGGATAAAATCAAACCAAATTTTCCTCACATTTGACTTTTTGCCTACTAAGATAAAACGTGACATTTTGGAACAACACCTGAAAGATGGTCTCGCTGTATATGGTGAAATACAATCTTTCAAAATGCAACGCTTCACGCTGATGCCACACCTGTGCACCGGCAAAGCCATCGCAGTTCTGACTCCAACTGAGGAGATCGCGAAGGACCTAACCCAGATCCCACACTCCACTTTCATTGATATCGCAGGGCATACCACCCACCCATTCCAGGTGACCGTGGACAGCGCGCCCCCCCATTTGCACCCACTGTGATGCGTTCGGCCATAAGGCGCACACATGCCCCATCAAGGAGGGCGTCACATTCCAAGAGCACCCCTCGGCGGCCATGGCCAGCAGAGAGGCGCGCTACAAACCAACCGCAAGCACCAAGGAGGCTTTCCCGTGGGGAGAACAAGGCTGCTACCTACTGGTAAAGCCTATCTCCCCGCAAGAGTGGAAGAAGGCCAAGCAGGCCCATAGGGCCGCGGCCAAGGAAGCGGCCAAAGCTACCATTGCTATCCCACACTCACAATGCCAGGAGGACATGGAGACCTTCACGGTGGAAGCAACTTGGGAATCCATCAACTAATCAGATTGGGAAGCCCATACTGAGTGGGCCACTCAATCCAAGGATCTGATGGGAGATTTGATCTCACCCAATCATTGCACCCAAGCTCCGGTTGAAACTGACTTGGGACCTATCCCATTTGAAAATTTTTTTGACCCGCTCAATGGTGCACCGAACTCATCCGCACCACAAAAAATTTGTTCGACAAAATGGGAAAACAAAAAGTGAAGGCTAAAGCCAATGCAACTCTTTCCACAAAAATTAACAAAAACTCTGATAGCGTTGCTGCTAACATCCACGCTGCTGTGAAGGCCTGTGGGGATCTAGAAGAGGCTTGTGGGCCCGGGTGCCCACCCCCTCACACCTAAGGTATGATGGGAGAAACCTTCACTTTAAGGATGTTGAATATCACCGGACTCAAGGCCTCCCCATCCCAGGCTAGGAAACTGAGTTTTTTACAACACAATTTACCCATGGATATCCTGGCCATCCAGGAGTCCAACTGTCCATGAGGTTCCGAGGAAATTTGGAAAACAATGCTCCTCCCATCCCTATCCTTTTAGTCGAAGCACTGTGGGGTGCTAATTTGGAAAAATAATTTTTTCAAATTTTTATCCTCAGAAATATTCCTAAATGGCTGAGTGCTTGTTGTCACATTCTCATGGGCTGACTTAGCACACGCAATAGTCAACATCTATGCCCCAAATGGTGCACATGAGCGTCAGGAATTTTTCTCATAGGTCAAATCCCTCCTGCTACCCCCAGACTCTTTCCTAGTTGGCGACATGAACTGTTGGCTAAACACACCAATGGACCGGTGGCCTTCCTCACCCCACGCCCCACAGGGTCACGTAGAACTACGCGTTCTAAAGGCCACCCTCAGGTTAATGGATGCACTGCCGTGACATGCCCCGCTGCTTGAAAACATGACACATCCCCACGTCCACAACGGCCAATTAAGGTCCATGACCCGCATCAACCTTATTCTAATGCTGGCAAAATCCAACCCCACATCTCCCACTTCAAAATAACAAAAATGGAATTCTCCAACCATCAGCTGGTCTCGCTAACCTACCACCTACCTGTCACAGCTGCTAAGGCCCCACATTGGTGCAAAATCCGCCCCCCGAGCTCACATCACTAGGATCTTCCACATGGGTGGAAGAGGCAACTTTGGCAAAAAAGTTTGTTGCACCATTTTGCGCGGACCCCATTTCCACATGGGCAACTTTCAAAGATGACACCATCTGCCACTCTCGCCATCTCTCCTCCAGATGCTCACAAGCCACATCAGCAGTTATCTCGCACACTCTGGCAGAATTGGCACACTTGGAGTCCAACATCCCAGTTACAGGATACAGCTCTGCATGGGGCCGGAAGTGGGCGGAGGCAGTCGCCCACCTCAACTCACTTGAAAGACAACACAAACATTGGGTTTGTGTTCAGTACAGGGCCACACGCATCATAAAAGGCAACAAGTGCACCGCACATTTCTTTAAAAAAAATTTCGCACCACACCAGAGCGTGGCCTGCACATAGGTGCAAAGATTGGATAATTCCATTGTGGATATACTGGCCAAAGTGGCAATCGAAATGCAACAGTATTACTCTGAGTTGTACCACTCTGACCCAATTCAGCCAGCTGAAGTGGCGGAATTTCTCGACTGAGCCCACATCCACACTGTTTTCCAATACCCAGAAATAATGAATTTGATTACTCCGAATGAATTATGGACAGCCATTCGCGGTGCACCAAACTGAAAATGCCCAGGCCCAGATGGCATTACATATGAGTTCTACAAAAAATATTTCAAATATATATCCCCATTGCTGCTCGCCTCACTTAACCAAAGCCTGATGGAAATGCGCCTCCTACCAGGAGGACATGAGGCCTTCACTGTCACACTCTTCAAGAAAGGGGATAAGCTAGACTTAGCCAACTGGCGCTCCATTTCTCTAACCAACACAGACACCAAAATTTTAACAAAAATAATGGCTAACCGTTTAGGGACTGTAGCATCTGCCACCATCTCCCCAGAACAATTCGGTTTCATCCCCAGAAGGTCGATTTGGGATAATGTGCACTCTGTGGCTAACGTATGTCAATCCACAGCCTCTGGGGCACTTGTATTTTTGGACCAACAGAAGGCCTATGATAGAGTAAACTGGGAATACTCAGGGCCTGCCTACATCAATTTCGCCTACCCCCTCGCTTTATCAACTGGGTAATGCTGCTCACGGAATCTGCAACAATGGCAGTGCGTGGCCCTGGCTTCCTGACGGAAGTAGTCCACCCTCAAAGGGGCTTGCAACAAGGGGACCCCCTCAGCCCACTCTTATACAACTTCAGCCTTGACCCACTACTGCAGAAATGTGAATGCCCAACTCACTGGGGTCCATGTGCCAGGCCAGGCCCCAGTCAAGATAATGGCGTTTGCAGATGATTGTGTGGTTGGGGTGTCTAATAATCAAGATGCATGCACGCTTGAAGCTCTCATCCAGGAGTATTCCCAGGTAAGCAACGCGGCACTGAATGCTTCCAAAACCGAAATCATCCTCCTTGGTCAGTTTCAGAACTGCTGGACCCCAGCAATTAGTTCCCAACCTGGCCCATCTGCTCGCCCACGTCCACAGCCTAATAACTCAACACACACCGCTCCACTGGTGCTTCCCTTTGTGCCACGTCCTACCATAGGACTGGTACGCCATCTGGGCGTGTGGATGGAGGCAGGCGGATACGCGTCAGCAGTAATGGAGTGCCATATTCTGGATAACGTGACGAAGTGAATCACCTCTCTCAGAGCCCACCCTACTTCCCTTACTGGCAGGGTGGTTTTAGCCAACTCTATGCTCCTCTCCAAAGTCTGGTTCAGAGCCCACGCCATCCCCTTTTCCCCAAGCTTCTTCAAATCCTTGTATGCCTTGCTGCAAGGATGGCTTTGGTCAGGCCGCCCTCCGCCAGTGCGGCTAGAGGTCATGTTTGGCCCTCATCATCATGGTGGCATGGGCCTGCTTGACTTCAAAACCCATGCTGCCAAGATCCTGGGCACCTGGATTGCAGCCGTCACCGCCCCTACACTCCCTTCCCAACACTGGTCCCGCGCAGCCCGCTCCAACTTCTCCCGCGCCTTGGGCCTCAACAATCCATTGGACCCCCACTCCCTGATGAAATACCTCGCATCACACACATTGGCCACAGGCCCTCACGGGACTAACACCCACTACAAACGAATCCTACTCTCCATGCGGAGTGCTGAGTGGAGAATTCGTATTAGCGGACATACAACCCAAAGAGGACGCCCCTCTCCTCAGTTCACACAAGAGGTACAGGGGCTACCCATCCATGATGGCGTGATCCCCATTCGGCCCCATGTCCTATCCAGGGTGGACTACCTGGACATGATGGACATCCCTTACTCCATTGAGACCCAAAAAACTATCTGGAAATACGTACACCATCCTATATTACAGCCTCAAGTCCGCTCCCATGTGTGGCGCTGCCTGAGGCGGGTGTATCATACAGCTGAGCGCTCTAACGATTTACACTCATCCTGTGTCGTGTGTGGCCAGTATGGAACGCTGTTTCACCGCCTGGAGAAGTGACCTACCTCTAAAGTGATATGGCGAGAAGTTCAACGTCTTTTGGGCCAGGATCAAACGCATCCCTTCAGTCTGTCAAGAGATATGTTTGCTCTATCAATGGCCTCCTCCCTTCCACCCTCCCTCCGTGCTTTGGTGGTTGCAATCGCCATGTGGACCATCCACATGATTGTCTTAGATGCCATCGCAGGTTCCACCCCCACCCTCACAGAAGCAGTCCACAGATTCCGGTCTCATTTGGTGGACCACTTTCAAGTGTGGTTGTTCAGATACCTCCCACCACGTCGCAGACAGCTGGTCTCCTCCTGGTTCCCAGTCTGGTTCATCAACTCAGACCCCTTCCTCCACATGTGCTCAATTGTGGCTACGGCCCCTTCACACGTTCCCTCCCCTTTACCATAAGTGTCGTTCCTGCTGGCAACAAGAGATAGCATTGCTTCTCTGGGGTGCGCCCCCTGGTACTAAGTTTTGTCTCTTCTGAGTCATATTTGGAAGTGTCCGTCCCATGGTCGGCCTTCCCCACAATAAATTTAAATTTAAAGAATATTCCTCATGAGGATGGCGTAAAGGCCATTTAAGACTTTTCAGAAAACATGACACTCCAACCAATATCTGCAATCCTGGACATGTTACCTCTCATTTGAAAGGATCTGGGTGAGCGATAGACTGTATCAACTGCAAGGAGATTATTAAATAGTCCCACCAGGCCAGTGTAGATGCGCTCATCCTACAAAAATATGGTGGAGTTTTTTGCAATCAAACACCCAATAATTTCCAAGAACTATGCTTTTGCTCATGCCCATGAAGGCGTAAATACCTGTTTAAAAAAGGAAAAGATAATTAAATTCCTATGTCAGGTTTTTGGGTGAGGAACTCCAACCCAAACCCTATTAACAGGACCCTGAAGCCCCCAGCAAGTTAAAAGGCCATCAAGGCCCAAAGAAAAGCAAAAAAGAGAAAAGAGATGAGAGAAACAGTAAATTTATTAAATGATTTCAAGGTATTTATATGACCTTGAGGGATTGAGAAGGGTAGGAATCAGAAAGTTTTGGCATTGATTACTGGCAATGAATGAGAAAATGAATGAAATTACAAGGGTAATGGGTGCATCCTCAGCATAAGTCGCCAATGCACTTGAAAAGTATAATTGATTGGGTGAACACCAGCAGGGATTTTGCCTCGACCCAATTGAGTGGTCAGCATCCTCGGCATTAGTTGCCAGTGCCAAATTAAATTAAATAAATGATAGTTTAATTATTGGGGTTGGTCCCCAATACTTCAGATCAGGATTACCCCAAGTTAATGGGGAGCCCAATCTGGCATCCACCCAGAGATGGGTTGAGACCACTAGTCAGAGCTTCCCCCAACTAATGGAGAATCCCAACAGAGCCCCCTCCAAGCCTCAACTAGGGGTCAGAGTGAGGCGAGGACACCAGATCCGGTGGTGGGGAGGAACAGGCCAAGGCAGCTGACGCGGACATGACAGAGGGATCTGGTGAGCATCATTGGGGAGTGGCCTTAGCATCAGTGTAAGAGCTGGCATCAGCGCTAGGGCCAGCATCGGGATCAGCACCTGGCATCAGCACTGGGGCCAGCATTGGTGCAGGTTCTGGCATTGGGAGGAGGTCCCAGCATCAGGGTTGGCACCCACCATCAGCGTGGGGGCTGGCATTGGCGTGGGAGCTGGCATCAGGAGGAGGTCCTGGCATTGGCGCTGGGGCCAGCATCAGCACTATGACTGACATTGGGGATGACACCCTGGTACCTGGCTTGCCCTCTTGGGTCAGAGGCCAGGGACCGCCCTCCTCCATCCGTTTTTAGCTCTTGCTGAGAGCTCAGGTGCCCATGTAGTGAGCACCATTGTCAGATTTTTGGGGGAGGAACTCCAACCCAAACCCTATTAACAGGGCCCTGAAGCCCCCAGTGAGTTAAAAGGCCATTGAGGCCCAAAGAAAAGCTAAAAATGGAAAAGAGATGAGAGAAATGGTAAATTTATTAAAGGGATCCTTGAGGTAATTATATGACCTCAAGGGATCAGGAAGGGAAGGAATCAAAAATTTTTGCATTGATTGCCGATGCAAATGAGAAAACAAATGAAATTACAAGGGTAATGGGCGCATCCTTGGCATAAGTTGCTGGTGCACCCAAAAAGGATAAATGATTGGGTGCAAGTATCAAAAGTTATTTCACTATGACCTGATTGAGTGGTTGTCATCCTTAGCATTAGTCGCTGGTGCCAAATTAAATTAAATAAATGATAATTTAATTATTGGGGTAGGTCCCCAATACTTTGGATCAAGATTACCTCAAGTTAATGGGGAGCCCAATCTGGCATCCACCTGGAGGCAGGTCGAGACCCCTATTCAGGGCTTCCCCAATTAAGAGAGAGTCCTGACACCTTAGATTCATTTTCTCAGTCTGGGTCACAAACAATATTCCTTCAATCTTAAGATGGATTATAGGCTCTTATAAACCCATAAATCAGCTCACTGACCTTGCTCATGTGGTAAATAAATGATGGCATAATTCCCTTCCTCTAAGAAAACTTCTTCTCTGCCTCTCTTTTCCTCAACTACCCTATTAAAAATGATAGAGGGATTTTCAGAGAGGTGGTCCAATCAGGAGCCTCTGGCGGTCCCTTTAACGCATCCCAATTATAATATGGTCACTGCCAATATGCAAGAACTCGCCCAAACCTGCCTAAAACACCATATGAGCCATGACAAGACTGATAAGTCAGATCAGGTCATAAATAAGCGGAATGGATAGCAGACCAGACCCCTGGATCATTCAATCTTCTCTCAGTGAAACTTCAATTGATCCCTGTGTCAGAACACCTTTATTCAAAACTTTCTACAATCACTTACAGTCAGAAATAATTTGTGCAATATATTGATACTATTAATTTTATAATTTTTTAATCCATAACAAAAGCTATCAAAATTTTGATGAATTGATTTAAACCTGCCAAAAATTCTCTCCCATCCCAATATACTCTTCCTAACCTAACTAATCAGGATATGCACTTTGCCAGGCCAAGTACAGTACTCTAAGCTCCCTCTTACCCTCCTCCCCTCTCCCTCTATGGTACAACAGCCCTCCTTAGGGTTATTTCTAGATTTTTAAATTTCTTCTAATAATACTGCTTCTCCCTTACTATGACTACTTTTAAATCCATCCTCTACACTATACTATTAGGCTTACAATACAATCCAGTGATTACGTTGTTAAAGTTGGTGCAAGGCGTTGGACTTTAGAGGCACAGGTATCAGACTTAAGATAATAAGGAACTGTTTAAGGATAGTATCCTTAGTAAACACTTGCAAAAAAGACACTTTTCAAAAGGAGGTTTTCTTATCAGGAAATTGAAAAGAGCACAATGTAGTAACAGTACTTCCAAAGACTAACTGTTCACTATTATTCATTTTCAGCTAGGTTGTTTTAAAAACGTTGGAAAAAGATCCCTTTTTAGCACTCAGAAAAAGATCCCTTTGCCATAAGAATTCAGCTAAGATATGCCCCTTCCAATAGCGTTCCTATTGAAGCAAATTATTTATACATAGCAGAACTCAAAAATGACAGTGTATTAAAAAATCTAGATTGGGCTAAAGGAGCAAATCGCTAAGGCTCTGTGTATTTCCATTGTAGCCACAAATAACTGATTTATTTGAGGGTCTGTCAAATAGTCCCAATAATAAAATAAATCCTCACAACAAATACTTTACGTTATAGTGGGGGACAATATAGTTATTAAATATATAGATAAATCAAAGCAGATATAAACGCTTGGGACCATCTAGTACTAAAAAAAAGCAGATATAAACGCACATCAATGAATCCCCCTTGGGTTGGGACCATCTAGTACTAAAAAAAAACAGATATAAACGCTGAGGCTAAAAGCCCAAGCAATATTAGATCAAGCTAGGGTAAATTGCACTGGGAGGGTTATAGGATCTTGCTCCTCCATATATAAAATTATGGTGTCGAGGTTAAAGCAACAAGGGTGGTTAGCCAAGTGGGTAAAACTGCTTCCACCCCTAGTGCATGTTTTAAGTTTAAAACCTGTACTGGCTAGAAAACATTCTCAGTGTGGTATATTTGTCTCAAGGTTAAAGCAACAAAAGTAATTTAATACAACCTTATCCACTCCCTATGATCTCAATGGTTTTATGCTCAAGGCTCCTTATGACAGTGAATCATATCTCTAATTATTAGTTAATTAAATTTAATTATTAAATATTGCATTAAAGGGGAGCGTACCCCAGTGGCAGAATATGAGCTCACTATCTCTGCTTCCACAAGTTTAATTCCAGTACATGAACTTTGGGTAGAGGACAACTATGATTGTGTTGGAGTTGCGCATTAATGCCCCAAACCAAGATAGCAAATTACAAGGCGGTCCATGGAGTTCATGGCCTATCATACGCCACTCATGGGGGTTTTACAGGTTTTATCCTTTTTTCACAGTTTCTTCAATTCCTCTTAATCAGTGTGGTATTAAACCCAGGTTAGCCCACCTCAAATAAAAATTAAAATAAATATTGCATTAGTTGATGGTTGGTCAAACCACTTACAACATTTATGACCACTTGATCAAAAATCAGGTAAGCAAGATGAGTGGGGCCATATGAATTATTTGGAACTAAAGGCTGTAGGCCCAGAGTGTGGTAGTGCTTCTTTAGAAACTTAGCATTCACTCAATTGGTATGATGGCACCTTAGTGGTATCCTTCAGAGTGTAGGCATCTGTAGATGTCTTCTCTATGTTCTCAAAGTGTCCTTTCCAAATATTTGCTAATTTTCTGGGGGTCAATACAAACTCATGGATTTCATAATACCAGACCAATTCCCCTATGCCAAAAGAAAGAAAGGTTTGGCAGTCTTTATAATCACACACTCTAGCCTTAACTTTTTAGCCAGAACGTTTTAGTAAGCAGAACTTTGTAGCTGAATCAATGTTTGCATGAGCTTATCTAGGTATCTACTAGAACTCATACTTTCTTATGCAACACATTAAATGAAAAAGTGGGGCAATATGGGTTACATTCCATGCAGTAAGGCAAATGGGGAGTGGTCCATGGCCAAACAATAAGCCTTGATATATTAAATATGGCGGAAGGCAGGAAAACAGTTTTAATTGAATGCTTTGCTGTAACTAACATGCATAGAATTCCCAAAAAGGGTAGGGTTCACCCATTCAAAAGTGCCATTGGTCTCCAGGTGATAGGGCGTAGATAGTACTTAATATACCCATTAGATCATTAAGCTTAGAAATTATTTGGGACATGAACTTAGTCTCATTATCCGTCAGCAGAGATAAAGGCATCCGTCCCATTAAATAACATCTTTGAGAATAAATTTAGCCATAAAATGGCCCCTAAGTCCCTGACTTCATTTGCCTCACCCACTTAATTAGATGATCAATGGCTACAATGATATAGTTAAATTGACCAGAATTTTTAGTCAAGGACCCCACAACGTCCATGGAGACATTGTGCCAGGCAAAATTGGGCTTAATTAATTGATAAGAAGTGACTTTGAAGTACTGAGCTTCCGCTTAGCATTCATGGCAGCAGCTGAGACTCTCATGGCTATAATATGACATAGAATCCTAATAATAATAGGATCATAGCTTATAAAAAAAAATTTATTATCTTTACCATAACCCAAAACCTTATGTACAGTGATAATCAATTCCATATGTTAGGTAAGCCTAAGGAACAAAAAAGGGTTGTTCATCAATAAACATACACAATTTTCCATCTTACACAAAAACTATTTCTTCTGATTTTGTCCATCATTTGTTGATAATATTAATAAGCTCATTACCATATTGCTGAGCAACCATTTTGAAATATAATTCATCATACTTATCTGCCAACAAGGCTAAGATAGGCAATCGGGAGAGTTTTTCTGCATTTTGATGTTTGAAGCTAGGTTAATATATATATATAACAAAGTCGTGTTAGTTACACCATTTATAACTCAAGAACGGCTGGACCGATTTTTATGATCTTTGCTTTTGGATTTGTCTCCGCCCCGAATAGCAGAATAATTATTAAAACATGGGAAATATATATAGATATACTCATCACTGTATATTTTAAGTTGCTTATAGTTTACATTTGGACCCAATCCAGACATCTATTTGGGTGAGTTGGTGAGAATTGGCGAATATTATCTAATAATTTACCAATTTGCTCATCTGAAGCTAATCGAGTCTGATAAGTTTAATTTATTTGGGTGAGTGGGTGAGAATTGGCAAAAATTATCTAATAATTCACCAAATTGCTCACCTGAAACTCAACAAAAATCAGTATTAGAGTTTAAGTAGATTAAGTACTTAGGATAATCAACTCACCAGCCACGAGAGCAACAGTGGAGCTGTTAGTCTGAGTGGCTCGAGAGTAGTGCTGGCACAGCTTATAGGCTACAATGCGAGCTTATCATTTGATAAACTAAATACCTTAGCAAAGCACGGGTATCTGGATGTTAGGTTTATATATTTTAAAAACCTGCCTAATTTGCTTCACCTATTTAATAAAATACTTTTGGCAAGTTAAGTAGAACTTGATTTAGTAGTTTGGAAGATATGTCATGTACACGATGATTTTAAATATATAGAGATGTTTTGGGTAGCAGTTTGGTATTATTTGATTGTTCGATAGGTTTATTTTATTCGGCCATGTGGTTGATGGCTTTTGGTCAAATCAATCGGACACAGTTTAGTTTAAGGGGTGATTGGTTATTGGTTGTTTTGATAATTTCAGTTAGGTTTGCCTAAGTGGTTGGTGGTTTTTGGTTGATTCGATTGAGCAATTAGATTTGGCCGAGTAGTTATTGCTTAATGTATATAAAATCTAAATTAATCAATTCAAATCACCTGAAATTCTATAGACACCATAGCGAAGCACGGGTAACTCCGCTAGTGTTTAAATAAAAAATCATATGCTTGTAATTTCAAGACCCAGCAAACTGTCCTTTGGGCTCTTTTAGGTTATGCAACCAGCGCAAGAACTTATGATTGGTTACCAAAGTAAAATGCACGCCTTGGATATAAACATATAATTGTTTACAAGGGTAAATGATTTTTAGGCGCTTTTTTAGTAATGGTATAATTCCGTTTATATATATCCAGTGTCCTACTGCAGTAATCGACGTGGTGTTCTTTCACCTCATTATCTGGTTGATATAACACCGCCCCTATGGCAGTGAGGGATGCACCCATATGTATAATGAACGGATTATCAAAGTTTAGACACTTTTTTATTGGCGCTTGAGCTAGGACAAAATCTGTAAAGATTAAAGACAAGTTGACAGTATTCCGTCCATTAAAATGGAACCTGCTTTTAAAAAGGAGAAATAATGGGTCAACTATATATTGCTAAAATTCTTCACAAACCAGCAATAATGGCCAATAAACCTCAAATATACTGAATATCTTGCATGCTACTTGGTCGTATCATTTTTCAATAATCTCAACCTTAGCAGGAAGGTACTGTAAGCCGTGTTTGTCAATGATAAACCTCAGATACTCAAGTTGTTATCGGAAGAAATTGCGCTTATGAGTTATGTTATCTAAATTAGCTTGATATAATCAGCGTAAAACCTTCACTAGATACTACAAATGGTCCGCAAACGTTCTCAAAAACATTTATATCATCTAAATACATTAACAACACAAGAAGTTTTAATCCCCCAATATGATATCCATACCACGTTGGATCGTTACAGGTGCGTTACAAAGCCCTGAGGCATCCTAGTAGGTTGGTATAGACCATAATCTTAGATTATAACATTTATCACCTTCTCCTATTTTGGCATTAAATCTACCATTACCCAGAGTTTAAATCCATTACAGAAAAATATTGTGCGCTGCTCAAGCGTTTTGTTGCAGTTAATATGGGGTAAATGGCAGGAATCTTTCTTGGTAATATTGTTGAGTTTTTGGTAATCTAATATCACTTAATTCGACACATCCTTCTTCTTAATAACCAAAACTGGGTCACCCAAGTTTTCTTGGGCGACGCTAACATTCCCTACAAACACGTTGATTAATTTTTTGGTGAAAGCCTCCAAAGTAACAGTTCTCTTGAATTATAACAAAGTTTGAAAATGGGCTTGAAACTTTAACTAGCGTAGAGGTTAGAGGACAAAAAGATGGGTCAAAATAGACTACTTTATTGAGTTAAAAAGCGTTGATATTTATAAAGTGTGTGGGGAATTGGCGCCTCAGTGAAATTTGTGGCTTAATATGATCAGAATCTTTCACTGCCTTCTGGATTCACCGCCTGCTCAACACCTTTATTGTTTTGAGTCATTCTTTTGATCACTGCGGTGGGAGTCACACCTCTTAGGTTCAGGAAGTGGGTATGGGATTCTTAAAGGCGTCTCTAATAATTCTAGTATGTGATACTTCCTTATTAAATCTTGTATCAGTGCCTCCAGGGTAAGGTTCCATTTGTGCTGGCTTGAGAGTCAACTTATCAAGGATCAATTTGGGAGCAGGTATTTCGAGTCACTCATTGTCTAGATTCCTGACAATGCCCCCTCAAGATCCTGTTGGAGGGAGGTAAATGGCCAAAGGAATCAGCCATTTACTCGATTCACCACTGTCCCCTGATTGGTGTTGGCAATGGAGCATTCTGAGTTCACCTTATAATGACCTTATAAGGTCCAGAATAAAGAGCTTCAAAAGTTCTGTTGACCTCCAGGTCAATAGTGATAAAAGAGAATGGGGGCATCTAATTAAAAAACTGGTAAGGAAGGTCACCCAAAATTAGATTGGGATGTCTCCCTTTTTGTGGTGGTGACAAGGCCTTGCGTGGCTAGGGCTTGAAGCTAGACAATTTATTCAGCTAAGGCCTTCAAAGATAAATTAGTGTTCTCAGGTATTGAGGTATTGAGTATGGGCTGAGCTCTACTAGTTAAGCGGAGAGCACGCCCATATAGAGCTTCAAAGGGGGCATTTTAATGATTAGATATTAGCTTATTTGATAAGTAAGCAAAGCTCCTGGTAGATAATAAAACCAGCGTATAGGGTCAAAGGTGGACATCTTACACAAAATAGAGACAAGACTTCTATTAGCACATCCCACCACCATATTAGTTGATGGCCTATGATAGGCCTTGAAGCTCTGGTTAGTATCAAAAAGCGAGGTTAGTTTTTGGACCTGTGAGGTGAAATTCAATTTATTGCCCATAAAGTCTGTGGGCATCTAAGTTGGGTGAAAAAGGTTCAAATAAGAAATAGAGCCATGAATTTAGAAGTGGCAGCAAGGTCAGAAATCTCTTTGAACCATTTGGTCAAATGGTACACAGCTAAGAGAATATATTTAGGTCCATGCAATACGGTGAGAAGAGGGTCTACTACATATATGCTGACAACACTGCAGGGACCTGATGCGGCAATGACTGTGTGCTGATATTGGGGATGGGCTCAATCTTAGTATCAACATGTCATACATGCTTCAAGGACCTCTTGGATGGTTTCTACCATTCAGTCCTAGTAGCATAATTTCTTTAAACACTCATGAGTTTTATTCACTTCCCCATTCCCCATAGTCTCATGCACTTCTAGGATAATGTGGGTTAAGAAGAATGACAAATGTAGGGGTTTGATTTCTTATTGACCCTATTAGATAGCATTCCTTCCTTGATCTGAGTGTCTCAGGTCAATTATCAAACTTTAGCTTGGATTTCAGGAACTTAAAAACTCCCAGCGTTCTGGCTGACAAATTTGATATTACAGTTGGTCCTCCTTAGGAATCAAAGCATCAAATAGCAGCATCATAGAGAGACTATCAGCGTTATGGTGAATTGCTTCTGCATGATGAACATTAGTGAAATTGTAGCTTTGCAGCCTGAGGGCTCACTTGGCTAACCGGCCATTTGGGCCCTTCATTTGCTGCAGCCATTGGAATGAGTAATTGTCAGAGACAATGATGAAGTGGGTGTCATAGAGAAATGGCTAAAAGTGGTTGACCGCTAACAAGACAGCCAGGCATTCCCATTTGGTCACGCTATAGTTCTGTTCAGCCTTGCTCAAGGTCTTGCTGAAATAGGATACTTGATGATTGACCTTATTTTCGTCGTTCTGTTTATAATGGCCCCATCAGTGACATCACTATCATCATTAAATGTCAAGAAATGTTAATAAAAAGAAGATAACTAAAATGGTTTAGTATGAAATGAGCGGTCCTGAAATGCATTAAAAGCCTATTCCTGTTCAGTCCCCCACTCAAAAGGCACATTCTTTGCAGGATGTAGAACAGGGGCTCAGCTAGGTTGGAAAACTGAGGTAAGAACTGACATTAATAACACACTATGCCCAGAATACACCTGAATATCCCTCAGGCTCTTGGGGCGCTAAATCTTCTCAATGGCACTGATTTTGACTGTGATGGGTTGGATACCATCTTTTGGAACCTTATGTTTGAGGAACTCCATTTCTTATTGGAAGAAAGAGCACTTCAAAGGTTTATGTTTTTTCAAAGCCTTCCTAAGGAAAGTAAAAATTTTCAGGGTGTTCCACACTGTCCACTGAAGGTTCACAAAAAAGATTGTGATGTCATCGAGGTATATAAGGACACGGATTTTTTGGGTCATTGGATCCCATCCATGGCGCGTTGAAGGGTGCTGGTGCGTTGAAAAGGCCCTGGGGCAAATTTGTGGGTTTGAATAGCCCTAATTGGATATGAGTGCACTATTGTCTTGGTCTTCAGGGGCGAGATATACTTGCTAATATCTGTTAGCAAGGTCCATTGAAGAGAATTATTATGACCAGGCAAGAAAGTGGAGTGAGTCATCAATTTGAGGCAAGGGCTAACTGTCTTTCTTGGTGGTGGAATTGAGCCAGCAGTAGTCCATCACCGCCCAATGGCTGCCATCCTTCTTCCAAACTAACAGAAGGGGGAGGCCCAAGGACTTCACAAAGGCACAATAGTTCAGATTCAAGTAGTTGCTTAAGACCTACCATCACCTTGGCTTCTTGATCCTATTTTTTCAGTAAGGTCAGGACCAAAGGGAGGAGCGTCCCAAGTCTCCACATGATTTAGAAGCCCCACTCACATCTCCAAAATCATATGTAGATGTCAAAAAGAGGTCCAAGTACTCCTAAGATAATTTTCCAACATGGCTCTCTTGTATACCACTGAGCTCTTTCCCTATAAAAGTGTCAACAAGAGCTACAGATGGTGGCGTTTCTAACCCATTATTCCTTAGACTTCTAAAGTTGAAGACATAATTAACAGTCTCTACTGGTAAGAGATGAACATAAGCAGCTGAAGTATTAGGGGCTACTAACATAGGTTTACCAGTAAGGTTATTCAACAACACCAATATGGATCCAGCATAGCCAGGATCTAGAATTCCGGGATAGGATAGGACCTCCTTGACCAATGGGTCATCTAGACTTCAAAGTTCCAGTAAGTATAAAGGGTGGATATTGACGTGAACCCTGGTGTCAACAATAACCTATGACTTTGGTGGTAAAGTGGTCCTTTTAGACAAATAGATTGGCATACCTTCTTAGCCATCAACTGCAGGCATAGGCATCCATATGTGAGAGCCCCTCGCGTAATATTTAAGTCAGTTATATTGACTTTCAATCTCTAGTTGGCACGACCTAGCATTGACCTCCATTTGGTGTCACTCAAGGTCTTAAAACCCAGGGGGACGATGTCCCAGCAGGGATAGAAATCCTTCATCATAGTGCACTAATGAAGAGTAATCTCAGAGGACTGTGTCCTGAGGAGAAGATCATAGCTCGAGTTATCTAGTGCAATGGCAATGGTATTCACTGAGAGCTTCCCAAATCGGATAGGTAAGAAAGAATAGGCTTATTAGACTGGGTAAAATGCAATCCATCATTTCCATATTCCATGTAATGTGGCAAGTCCAGAGCAATATTGATGCGTTTCATCATTTTGGAGGAAATTCTATCTATAGGGTAATCATAGTAGGTGTAACGCACTGGCTCCTTCCAATGAGCCACGAATGAGTTGGGCAACAGGATCCATGTTACAGACCATAGGGCTGACAGGGCTCCTGATACTACTCTCCTTGTGCGCGCGCTACAAGATTGAACAAGCACCCCCTGGAAGACAGTTGCAAATATACTTAACCCCAGCAACATGCCTTGACTCCAAGACAAGGTATAAAGGGAGGCAATAGCTCTCCCAAGCTCACTCTCAAAGTCCGATTCTTGTTGATTCAAGCCAAACATGGCTGCAGTTAGGCAATATTTTAAATAAACTCAAACTATAAATATATGAATTTTAAAGTTCTTTTTATTTAATATTGGCCAGGTTGATAGAAAACAGAACTGAGAAGCCTCCAGCTCCCAGTTCCTTCCCTATATACACATACTACAAGCTAATATAAAATATAACACAAGCTTATGTTGCTAATCTGACTGATGCTTGATGTAAACCTTACAGCAGGATCGCGGAATCCTCACTCAATGGTTCTGTGCCAGTTCCGATCCTCAACAGTTCCGCGCCAGTTCCATTTTGAATCCCAAACGAACCGCGAAACTTTCAAGCGCCTGTTCCATTCCATTCTTGATTCGAATCCAAATCAAATCTTGAAACTACCCCTGTTACTCGATTCCCATTTTTCCTTGACTTGGACGTCCATCTTGCTCCTTGGCCTCCTTCAAGCTCCTGCCCCTTAGGCGTCCTTGCCAGGACCAACTCCCCCTCCTCCTCCATACATCCAGACACAGCCTGCCCTGTCTTACCAAAGATCAGGGCAATGTGATGCTGAGGATAGACCTCAACCGTCACATCACCCCCCCCCCTAGACAGGAAGAACTCTTGGATTTTCTCAGGACATCGGGCACAATCCCTAGCTGACTGCCATGTGGACTCCTCAATAGGATGACCCACCCAACGTACCAAGAATGAACGACGTCCTCTCACCACTTTGGTGTCAAGAATCTCCTCAACTTCATACTCTTCGGCTCCTCCTCCAGCTGGGAATAAAGGAGAAGGACTTTCAGGTGGCTGGCCAAAGAATGGCTTGAGCTGCGATACATGCAACACCGGATGAGCTCTTGACCCTTCTGGGAGCTTCAGCTCAAATGCCACCTCGTTCACCGCCCTCACTACCTGATATGGGCCCAACGCCACCGGCCCCAATTTCTGGCTCCTTACAGGCAAGGCGTAGTTCTGAGCATTCACCAAGACCCAATCACCTCTCTTGAAAGCTCTACCTTCAGATCTATGCCAGTCTGCCTTCCTCTTCTGAGCCGCGACTGCCACCACCAAATTCTTCTTCAGGAGCTCCAGGGTGTCCCGGGTATCTCGTGACAGTTCATCTGCCGCTGGATTCCGCCCTTGCTCCCTGGGCCCCATACCCTCTGGGTGTTGGCCGTGATTTGCAAAAAATGGGGTCATACCCGTGGATGAATGCTTATGATTGTTATAAGCAAATTGAGCCAGCTTCACCCAATATACCCAGTCATCCTGCCGCCCTGAAACATAGCACCTCAAATACTGCTCTAATATCTGATTTACTCTCTCAGTTTGGCCATCTGACTGAGGATGATATGCTGACGAATGGCAAGCCTTGATCTTTAGATTTCCCAACATGTGGAGCCAAAATTTAGATGTAAATTGTGGACCCCGATCCAACACAATCTCTTCAGGCACCCCATGTCTGGAGAAAATCTCATTTACAAAAATCTGTCCTGCCACTTTTGCAGAAATGGTTGACCAACAAGGGAAAAACTCTGCATATTTAGTCAGGAGATCCACCACACAAAATGCAAAACATACTTCCGCACCGCCTCACCCACACCTCTCCATGAATAGTGACGGCGAACAAGATCTAATGTCTTCTCTTGACCGGGATGACCTGCCAGAGGATGGTCGTGATTAGCTGCCATTACCTCTTGTTGCAGACTCTTCACTGGGACCCAAATCCTTCCCTCATGGTGTATGATACCACCCTGAACTGAGAATCCCGCATGCCCCCTGCTTGCCTCACCTTCCCCTGTCTCTTCTCTTATCCGTTGGCTCAGCTCACATCTTTGCTGTGCAGTCCAGATTCGTCCTGCCATTCCATCTCTCCAGCCCTGGATTGTTGCAAACAAGTTCTGTGGCAACATCGTGGCTGTGTTGAACTTCCTCAACTCCTCATCAGAAAACACCAGTCCAGAATCACGGCTCAATAAATCTGGCAAGATATTTTGTTTTCCCGGCTTGTATTCAATCCGCAGGTCATATTGAACCAACTCTAAGTGCCACCGGGACTGCCTCTGGTTCATCAGGCGTGGGGACTTATAGTATCCTAAGGCTCGATGGTCTGTTTGGATGACAACTGGGTGCCTGGCATACAATAGGAGGTGTTGCCACTCCCCTAAGGCTGCAACTATTGCCAAAGTTCCTTATCATAAACTGGATAGTTGGTTTCAGCTGGTGCCATCTTCTGACTGAAATAAAAGACAGGATGTTCAACCCCATCTTTACCCTCCTGCAACAACACGGCTCCAAGTGCAAAATTTGACGCGTCAGTCTCTACCACGAATGGTTTGTTTGGGTCAGGGTGTGCCAGAACCGGGGCTGTCAGCAACTCATCTTCACTTGCTGAAATGCCCTCTCCTCAGCCTCCCCCCAAACGAATGGCACGTTTCCTGTCAGTCTTGTCAACGGCACAGCCCATTGGGCCAGATCCCTAGAAAACCTCGGCACGAAATTCACCACCCCCAAGAAGCTTCGCACTTCAGTCCTATTCCCAGGAGCCTTTCATTCCTGCACCGCTCGCAACTTATCAGGACAGATCGCTATCCCTTCTTGGAGGACCACGTTCCCTAGAAAGGACACCGATTCGATATTGAACTCACACTTGGATGGCTTCAACTTCAAGCCCGCGTTCCTAACCACCTCCAACACACTTCTCACATCCCTCACATGGTCCTGTACCGATTTGGAAAACACCAGGATGTCATCCATATAGGCAACACAACACTTACCCACTAAGTCCCCCAATACATGATCAATCATGCGCTGGAAAACTGCAGGGGCATTGCATAGGCCAAATGGCATAACCCTGTACTCAAAGTTTCCCAGATGACATTTGAATGCCGTATAACGCTGGTGCTCAGGGCGAACAGGAATTTGATTAAAAGCGTCCACCAAATTTAATTTGGTGAACACCCCACACCTGGAGATCATGGGCAGAATGTTCTCCATGAGTGGCATTGGATAGGGGTCAGGTTCTGTCACCTCATTAAGGCGTCGGAAATCAATGCAAGGACGTAACTCCCCCTGACTTGGGAACCAACAGGACTGGAGAAACCACCGGCGACTTGGAAGGCACAATCAAACCCATATCCAGCATCTTATGGACATAACCCTCCAATGCCTCTCGGGCCTGGGGATTCAACGGATAGACTGGACAGCCCTTTGGTAACTCAGAGCCTTCCTTAAACCGGAAACCAAATGCAAAATCCCCTGTAGGCGAAAAAGGCGCATCACCTTTAGGCTCAAACACCTCCGCGAAATCCTGATACTCCCTTAGCAATCATTCCGCTGAAACACTTGAGGTGATTCCACCCATGTGCTTCACCAACGAACCTTGGGACTGAAACGTCCATTCAAACGACCCCTGGCCTCTAGGCGACAGCAGAACCCTCTCTCTCTTCATATCAAACTGTGGACGGACATGGTGCCACCATATCATCCCCAGCACCACAGAATGTGGCAGGTGAGCCACGGCGTGAAACTCCTCCCTGAATACCTCCGGGCCTTGCCTCAACAGGACCTTGGCCTGTACTCGCCATACCGCCGTTCTTTTGGAGGTGTCTGCCAACTTCACCCATCCATCCTTCTGTAATGACAATCCATGGCTTCTTGCCCACTTCTCCTCAACATAATTCTCCCCAGCTCCGGTATCAATCAAAGCTAGAACTTCACCGCAATCCCTTCCCTCATCCCTCACGAGCACACTGATGAGCAAAATCAGATAAGTATAAGATGAAGTAAGCGGTTTATTTTGAGGTATCGGATTCACCGGTTTCTTGCGAAAATTATAAGGAGCCTTCTTATTCTGAACCTCAGGATCCTGAGTGGTAATCCCAATGGGAATCCTTGTCTCTCGCACCTCCATCATACCCTCAGGATTCCCTTGACTCTTCTTCTCCTTCCTCCACATAGCTAAACCCCTTAGTACCATATATGGGCTCGGAACCTGCCCTTCTTCCACCACTCTGTCCTCAGAATCCCACTGGGGTTCGCACAACTTCCTGATGGGCCCGTACCAAACTCAACTGTCGTTCTACCTGCAAGGCTAAACCCACCTCTTCCTCCAACGTCGCTGCAGGTTTCACCGCTGCCATTGCCAATAATAGATCAGCTTGCAAGTTTTGGCGAAACATGCGTGGAAGCTGAGTCTCAGGTGCCTTTGCTGCTCTTGCCAATGCGCGGAACATCTGGCCATACTCCTCCACTGACTTCTTCCCTTGACCACACTGCAGTAAAGCCTCCCAGGCCGAATCCTGCGTCTCATCTGGACATGCTGCACGATCAATCCAATACAGACATTCCTCCACTGATACGGGTAACCCTGACTGCTCTTCCAAAAGTTCTCGCACCCAGTTAGACTGCTTTACTGGAAGTGCCAACAGAACCTGACTTAACTGCAAGGCAAACGAATCCTCCCCACCCGCTGCCTTTGTCAAATGTCCCTGAAACTGAACCCTGCTAAACGTCTGGTGGATCAGTTCCAAGTCTTCCAATTTAAAAACCGTGGGAATTCTTCCTTTGTCCTTCCCAGGCCCTACCACTTTCCCACCATTCCGGGACACACACTCCAAAACCCAGTATAGTTCATGAAGCAGATAGGCGGTGGAGAATATCACCATCAAGAGTGTTGCAGTATGGTTATACCACTTTGGAAACACAACTTATTCTGGCACCTCTTTTGCTTGCCACCACAACGACAGGAAAGTAAATGAGTTCTGTTTAATGTAACGCACTGGCTCCTTCCAATGAGCCACGAATGAGTTGAGCAACAGGATCCATGTTACAGACCATAGGGCTGACAGGGCTCCTGATACTACTCTCCTTGCGCGCGCTACAATATTGGACAAGCACCCCCTGGAAGACAGTTGCAAATATACTTAACCCCAGCAACATGCCTTGACTCCAAGACAAGGTATAAAGGGAGGCAATAGCTCTCCCAAGCTCACTCTCAAAGTCCAATTATTGTTGATTCAAGCCAAACATGGCTGCAGTTAGGCAATATTTTAAATAAACTCAAACTATAAATATATGAATTTTAAAGTTCTTATTATTTAATATTGGCCAGGTTGATAGAAAACAGAACTGAGAAGCCTCCAGCTCCCAGTTCCTTCCCTATATACACATGCTACAAGCTAATATAAAATACAACACAAGCTTATGGTGCTAATCTGACTGATGCTTAGTGTAAACCTTACAGCAGGATCGCGGAATCCTCACTCAATGGTTCTGTGCCAGTTCCAATTCTCAACAGTTCCACACCAGTTCCATTTAGAATTCCAATTGAACCGCGAAACTTCCAAGCACCTGTTCCATTCCATTCTTGATTCGAATCCAAATCAAATCTCAAAACTCCCCAAATTACCTGATTCTCGTTTTTCCTTGACTTGGACGCCCGTCTGGCTCCTTGGCCTCCTTCAAGCTCCTGCCCCTTAGGCGTCCCTGCCAGGACCAACTCCCCCTCCTCCTCCATACATCCAGACACAGCCTGCCCTGTCTTACCAAAGATCAGGGCAATGTGATGCTGAGGATAAACCTCAACCGTCACAGGAGCTAGCATGAGAAAATTTGGGATTCATCAGAAGAAGACTAGAAGTATCAGGTTTTTTATTATCAATAGGTACCAAAACCTCACCTACTGGTATGACACCTCAAGGCACCTTAGAGATCACTGATGGTCCTTAAGGCGAGATAGGTATGTTAGCATGGAGTTCCTCGTTTTATATGCTAATGGCCCTTTTCCTACATCAACAGCATGTTTTCAACATGCTTTGGCACTGTGCCAAAAACCATTATTAGTAAGTGCATCAGGGTCGAAGATTTTCTGGGTTTTGACAATATGAACCCAAGGATGGTCAGAGAAGACAGAGGCAGTGGCCTTAGGATGCAGGGTCAACGCAGGTAACTCATTAAGTGCCTCCTTATTTACCCATATGCAATTAAAACCATTTGTCTGACAATTACAAGTCTGACATATTGATAAGAGTGGTTTGGAGGAAAATAATACAAATATCGGCCAAAAAGCCTTGGTCAATTCCCAGTGGAACCCCTCAAATTGGGGTAACAATTCAAATAGTAATCATGCAAACAATTGAGTTTGGGAGGTCAGATTGCATCAAATTGCAGCCAAATTTTGGGAGTTCATTGGAGGCTCCTCCCACAGCCTCTTTTATTTTATTATTGGCTACACCACGGAAACCAGACCCTTTTATATGGTTGGAAGGAGTCCAACCAAGTGCAAAAATTTTCCTGTCCATTGATTTTGTCAAATATGGAAAATCATTACCTAATGGACTATGTGACGGTTGAAGTCTATCCTCAGCATCACATTGCCCTGATCTTTGGTAAGACAGGGCAGGCTGTGTCTGGATGTATGGAGGAGGAGGGGGCGTTGGTCCTGACAAGGACGCCTAAGGGGCAGGAGCTTGAAGGAGGCCAAGGAGCAAGATGAACGTCCAAGTTGAGGAAAAACGGGAATCGAGTAACAGGGGTAGTTTCAAGATTTGATTTGGATTCGAATCAAGAATGGAATGGAACAGGTGCTTGGAAGTTTCGCGGTTCGTTTGGGATTCAAAATGGAACTGGCGCGGAACTGTTGAGGATCGGAACTGGCACAGAACCATTGAGTGAGGATTCCGCGATCCTGCTGTAAGGTTTACACCAAGCATCAGTCAGATTAGCACCATAAGCTTGTGTTATATTTTATATTAGCTTGTAGCATGTGTATATAGGGAAGGAACTGGGAGCTGGAGGCTTCTCAGTTCTGTTTTCTATCAACCTGGCCTAATATTAAATAAAAGAACTTAAATTCATATATTTATACTTTGAGTTTATTTTAAAAATATTCCCTAACTGCAACCATGTTTGGCTTGAATCAACAAGAATTGGACTTTGAGAGTGAGCTTGGGAGAGCTATTGTCTCCCTTTATACCTTGTCTTGGAGTCAAGGCATGTTGCTGGGGTTAAGTATACTTGCAACTGTCTTCCAGGGGTGCTTGTCCAATCTTGTAGCGCGCGCACAAGGAGAGTAGTATCAGGAGCCCTGTCAGCCCTATGGTCTGTAACATGGATTCTGTTGCCCAACTCATTTGTGGCTCATTGGAAGGAGCCAGTGCGTTACATTAAACAAAACTCATTTACTTTCCTGTCGTTGTGGTGGCAAGCAAAAGAGGTGCCAGAAGAAGTTGTGTTTCCAAAGTGATATAACCATACTGCAACACTCTTGATGGTGATATTCTCCACCGCCTTTTTGCTTCATGAATTATACCAGGTTTTAGAGTGTGTGTCCCGGAATGGTGGGAAAGTGGTAGGGCCTGGGAAGGACAAAGGAAGAATTCCTACGGTTTTGAAATTGGAAGACTTGGAACTGATCCACCAGATGTTTAGCCGGATTCAGTTTCAGGGACGTTCGACAAAAGCAGCGGGTGGGGAGGATTTGTTTGCCTTGCAGTTAAGTCAGGTTCTGTTGGCACTTCCAGTAAAGCAGTCCAACTGGGTGCGAGAACTTTTGGAAGAGCAGTCAGGGTTACCCGTATCAGTGGAGGAATGTCTGGATTGGATTGATCGTGCGGCATGTCCAGATGAGACGCAGGATTCAGCCTGGGCGGCTTTACTGTAGTGTGGTCAAGGGAAGAAGTCAGTGGAGGAGTATGGCCAGATGTTCCGCGCATTGGCAAGAGCAGCAAAGGAACCTGAGTCTCAGCTTCCGCGCATGTTTCGCCAAAACTTGCAAGCTGATCTATTATTGGCAATGGCGGCGGTGAAACCTGCAGCGACGTTGGAGGAAGAGGTGGGTTTAGCCTTGCAGGTAGAACGACAGTTGAGTTTGGTACGGGCCCATCAGGAAGTTGTGCGACCCCCAGGGGGATTTCGAGGACAGAGTGGTGGAAGAAGGGCAGGTTCTGATCCCATATATGGTTCTAAGGGGTTTAGCTATGTGGAGGAAGGGAAGAAGAGTCAAGGGAATCCTGAGGGTATGGTGGAGGTGCGGGAGACAAGGATTCCCATCGAGATTACCACTCAGGATCCTGAGGCTCAGAATAAGAAGGCTCCTTATAATTTTCACAAGAAACTGGTGAATCCGGTACCTCAAAATAAACCGCTTACTTCATTTTATCCTTATCTGATTTTGCCCATCATTGTGCTTGTGGGGGATGAAGGAAGAGATTGCGGTGAAGTTCTAGCTTTGATTGATTCCGGAGCTGGGGAGAATTATGTTGAGGAGAAGTGGGCAAGAAGCCATGGATTGTCATTACAGAAGGATGGATGGGTGAAGTTGGCAGACACCTCCAAAAGAACGGCGGTATGGCGAGTACAGGCCAAGGTCCTGTTGAGGCAAGGCCCGGAGGTATTCAGGGAGGAGTTTCACGCCGTGGCTCACCTGCCACATTCTGTGGTGCTGGGGATGAGATGGTGGCACCATGTCCGTCCACAGTTTGATATGAAGAGAGAGAGGGTTCTGCTGTCGCCTAGAGGCCAGGGGTCGTTTGAATGGACGTTTCAGTCCCAAGGTTCGTTGGTGAAGCACATGGGTGGAATCACCTTAAGTGTGTCAGCGGAAGGATTGCCAAGGGAGTATCAGGATTTCGCGGAGGTGTTTGATCCTAAAGGTGATGCGCCCTTTTCGCCTACAGGGGATTTTGCATTTGGATTCCGGTTCAAGGAAGGCTCTGAGTTACCAAAGGGCTGTCCAGTCTATCCGTTGAATCCCCGGGCCTGAGAGGCATTGGAGGGTTATGTCCATAAGATGCTGGATATGGGTTTGATTGTGCCTTCCAAGTCGCCGGTGGTTTCTCCAGTCCTGTTGGTTCCAAAGTCAGGGGGGAGTTACGTCCTTGCATTGATTTCCGACGCCTTAATGAGGTGACAGAACCTGACCCCTATCCAATGCCACTCATGGAGAACATTCTGCCCATGATCTCCAGGTGTGGGGTGTTCACCAAATTAAATTTGGTGGACGCTTTTAATCAAATTCCTGTTCGCCCTGAGCACCAGCGGTATACGGCATTCAAATGTCATCTGGGAAACTTTGAGTACAGGGTTATGCCATTTTGGCTATGCAATGCCCCTGCAGTTTTCCAGCGCATGATTGATCATGTATTGGGGGACTTAGTGGGTAAGTGTTGTGTTGCCTATATGGATGACATCCTGGTGTTTTCCAAATCGGTACAGGACCATGTGAGGGATGTGAGAAGTGTGTTGGAGGTGGTTAGGAACGCGGGCTTGAAGTTGAAGCCATCCAAGTGTGAGTTCAATATCGAATCGGTGTCCTTTCTAGGGAACGTGGTCCTCCAAGAAGGGATAGCGATCTGTCCTGATAAGTTGCGAGCGGTGCAGGAATGGAAGGCTCCTGGGAATAGGACTGAAGTGCGAAGCTTCTTGGGGGTGGTGAATTTCGTGCCGAGGTTTTCTAGGGATCTGGCCCAATGGGCTGTGCCGTTGACAAGACTGACAGGAAACGTGCCATTCGTTTGGGGGAGGCTGAGGAGAGGGCATTTCAGCAAGTGAAGATGAGTTTGCTGACAGCCCCAGTTCTGGCACACCCTGACCCAAACAAACCATTCGTGGTAGAGACTGACGCGTCAAATTTTGCACTTGGAGCCGTGTTGTTGCAGGAGGGTAAAGATGGGGTTGAACATCCTGTCTGTTATTTCAGTCAGAAGATGGCACCAGCTGAAACCAACTATCCAGTTTATGATAAGGAACTTTTGGCAATAGTTGCAGCTCTAGGGTGTGGCAACACCTCCTATTGTATGCCAGGCACCCAGTTGTCATCCAAACAGACCATCGAGCCTTAGAATACTATAAGTCCCCACGCCTGATGAACCAGAGGCAGGCCCGGTGACACTTAGAGTTGGTTCAATATGACCTGCGGATTGAATACAAGCCGGGGAAAACAAAATATCTTGCCAGATTTATTGAGCCATGATTCTGGACTGGTGTTTTCTGATGAGGAGTTGAGGAAGTTCAGCACAGCCACGATGTTGCCACAGAACTTGTTTGCAACGATCCAGGGCTGGAGAGAAGGAATGGCTGGAAGAATCCGGAATGCGCAGCAAAGATGTGAGCTGTGCCAACGGATAAGAGAAGAGACAGGAGAAGGTGAGGCAAGCAGGGGGCATGCGGGATTCTCAGTTTGGGGTGGTATCATACGCCATGAGGGAAGGATTTGGGTCCCAGTGAAGAGTCTGCAACAAGAGGTAATGGCAGCTAATCACGACCATCCTCTGGCAGGTCATCCCGGTCAAGAGAAGATATTAGATCTTGTTCGCCGTCACTATTCATGGAGAGGTGTGGGTGAGGCGGTGCGGAAGTATGTTTTGCATTTTGTGGCTTGCGCCAGGGCGAAGGCCCAACGGGTGGCACTGGGGGGAAAATTGAAGCCGCTTCAAATTCCTTCTAGGCCATGGTCCTCAGTGAGTGTGGAATTCATCACAGGACTGCCCAAGTCACAGGGGATGGATGCTTTGATGGTGGTGGTGGATCGCCTGACTAAATATGCAGAGTTTTTCCCTTGTTGGTCAACCATTTCTGCAAAAGTGGCAGGACAGATTTTTGTAAATGAGATTTTCTCCAGACATGGGGTGCCTGAAGAGATTGTGTTGGATCGGGGTCCACAATTTACATCTAAATTTTGGCTCCACATGTTGGGAAATCTAAAGATCAAGGCTTGCCATTCGTCAGCATATCATCCTCAGTCAGATGGCCAAACTGAGAGAGTAAATCAGATATTAGAGCAGTATTTGAGGTGCTATGTTTCAGGGCGGCAGGATGACTGGGTATATTGGGTGAAGCTGGCTCAATTTGCTTATAACAATCATAAGCATTCATCCACGGGTATGACCCCGTTTTTTGCAAATCACGACCAACACCCAGAGGGTATGGGGCCCAGGGAGCAAGGGCGGAATCCGGCGGCAGATGAACTGTCACGAGATACCCGTGACACCCTGGAGCTCCTGAAGAAGAATTTGGTGGTGGCAGTCGCGGCTCAGAAGAGGAAGGCAGACTGGCATAGATCTGAAGGTAGAGCTTTCAAGAGAGGTGATTGGGTCTTGGTGAATGCTCAGAACTACGCCTTGCCTGTAAGGAGCCAGAAATTGGGGCCGGTGGCGTTGGGCCCATATCAGGTAGTGAGGGCGGTGAATGAGGTGGCATTTGAGCTGAAGCTCCCAGAAGGGTCAAGAGCTCATCCGGTGTTGCATGTATCGCAGCTCAAGCCATTCTTTGGCCAGCCACCTGAAAAGTCCTTCTCCTTTATTCCCAGCTGGAGGAGGAGCCGAAGAGTATGAAGTTGAGGAGATTCTTGACACCAAAGTGGTGAGAGGACGTCGTTCATTCTTGGTACGTTGGGTGGGTCATCCTATTGAGGAGTCCACATGGCAGTCAGCTAGGGATTGTGCCCGATGTCCTGAGAAAATCCAAGAGTTCTTCCTGTTTAGGGGGTGATGTGACGGTTGAGGTCTATCCTCAGCATCACATTGCCCTGATCTTTGGTAAGACAGGGCAGGCTGTGTCTGGATGTATGGAGGAGGAGGGGGAGTTGGTCCTGGCAAGGACGCCTAAGGGGCAGGAGCTTGAAGGAGGCCAAGGAGCAAGATGGACGTCCAAGTCAAGGAAAAATGGGAATCGAGTAACAGGGGTAGTTTCAAGATTTGATTTGGATTCGAATCAAGAATGGAATGGAACAGGCGCTTGAAAGTTTCGCGGTTCGTTTGGGATTCAAAATGGAACTGGCGCGGAACTGTTGAGGATCGGAACTGGCACAGAACCATTGAGTGAGGATTCCGCGATCCTGCTGTAAGGTTTACATCAAGCATCAGTCAGATTAGCAACATAAGCTTGTGTTATATTTTATATTAGCTTGTAGTATGTGTATATAGGGAAGGAACTAGGAGCTAGAGGCTTCTCAGTTCTGTTTTCTATCAACCTGGCCAATATTAAATAAAAAGAACTTTAAAATTCATATATTTATAGTTTGAGTTTATTTAAAATATTGCCTAACTGCAGCCATGTTTGGCTTGAATCAACAAGAATTGGACTTTGAGAGTGAGCTTGGGAGAGCTATTGCCTCCCTTTATACCTTGTCTTGGAGTCAAGGCATGTTGCTGGGGTTAAGTATACTTGCAACTGTCTTCCAGGGGGTGCTTGTCCAATCTTGTAGCGCGCGCACAAGGAGAGTAGTATCAGGAGCCCTGTCAGCCCTATGGTCTGTAACATGGATTCTGTTGCCCAACTCATTTGTGGCTCATTGGAAGGAGCCAGTGCGTTACAGACTAGTCCTTCATGCTCCTGACCCTCAATAAGACATTCCGTCCAAATGAAGCGAGTTTAAGAGAACCAATGGGTTGACAGCTCATATTAACTAATTTGGACTTTACTAAGCAATCTGAATTCTGAGCCTTAACATTTTAAAGTCTACTATTGACTTATTAAGAGGGCTCTTTTTACCCCCGTGTGGCAACTAATAAACTTATTAAAACCAAACATGTTAGTATTTATTAGTATTTTATACTTTTCATATAAGTGGTGAGCAAACAAGCCCATAATTAAATTGTTGGATTCTGAAAAAAAAGCACCAGCGAGCATCTTCCAGTCCCAAAAATTTAAGAGTGGTGCTCACTACAGGGGATACATGTACACCACAAAACGTTAAAAATGGAGGCTGTTGGGGGTGGTAACCTTTATAGCTTTTCAGCTGACAATAACCCTAAGCTATAACTATATCAACAACAGCTAGTAAGTGCTTCGTCTCGTCTTAAAAGGCTAAGCAGAACTCATCTCAACGACCTGTTACCCATTAACACCCTTTTAGGGACAAGTTTACCCAAGGTGAGGGAAGTTTTGCTTCTTTTCTTTTTATGTTTGAAGTTGCTATAGAAGTGGCAACGGACCACCTTAATATAAAGTACCTCTTTCCCTGATTGAGTCGTGGCACTCAAGAGATAATGGTTTTGCACATGGCCACCCTTAGCACCTGTGCGAAGGTAGAGCAAGCACTCACTGAGGAATTTAGCTCCCTACAAAGTTTGAGCAGGACAAAATAGGCCTTTATGTGCCTTAGCCTGCAACAAGGTGAATTAATCGCCATTTATGCTGAACGCTTTACAATAAAGATCAAACCTTACTGCTTGCAAAAATGCTACCCCTAGACGATGCTATTGTGGCTATCTTGGCTGGCTTGGCGTCCCATCCCTCCTTGGCAATGCTCCTCTCTTCTGGTAAGCGCTTATTTAAAAATGTACGAGATATTAATGAAGCTTTGTTAGAGGTGGCTGATCTCTATGAACTTGACCTTATACAAGAGTCTCTGAACCAAGCATCTACACAGGCTATCTTAGCCTCTACTATGGCTGCTTTCCTCTGGTAACACACTCCTATGGAGTTGCCATCACAAACTGCTTTTTCTTCCTATAATGATAATCAGATGTTAAAGGCTGTAATAGGATAGTGCTCCACTTCGTCTTCAGCTCCAAAAACCCAGATGGTGAAAGCAGTTATTCCTTTGCCTTGCCCATTTTTCTTTCCAAAGTAGCCTTCTCAAGCAATTCCAAAGCCTGATCCTAAGTCTAAACCCCTTTCTTGGGTGCTAATCGCCCCCACTACAATGGGTTAAATGACCCAGTCACAAAAGCTAAGCTGCCTGTTTCACAAAAACACATAGCCCCTGATCGACCTAAAGTTGAAGTATAAAAAGCATCCCCCTTAACGATGTTAGCTTCCTCAACTTTTAGCCAGTTAACTCTAGTTTGAAACCCTACCGTGAGGCAGCACAAACCCCTAAAATGAAGGTCGAAATTGACTATGAAAATTTCAACTCCTCCCCCAAAAGTTTATAAGGTGGAGGAACAACACAGGACCTATCCTGCCATAAGAAAAGCCCTGGAGTTACCTCACCCCTGTGGGCTCCCTAACATGCATTAATAACCCCTCTGATGACGAATCTGAAGGGGGTGAAAAAGATAGGGGTCACTATGTCTTAGAAAGCACCATATGAAGTAGATATATCCGACAGGATGAACCCTGATAGAGATGATTGGGCTAGGATCCCCCGCAAAACCTATCTCCGCCAAGTGTTGAGGGGTTTTGAGGTCATTGACACCGCCAGTAACGCTGACCAGTTTATGTCACCTTGATCCGCCCAAACCAGTGTGTTCATACCCTGCAGTCTATCCAGGAGAAATACCCTGAGACAGACAACTGACTTACCTCTACTCTCCAACTAAAGGATTTTATTGCTCTTTCCCTCAAGTTGGGTGGAATAGTAACCAAAATGGATGCCATAGTCAATGGAGTACGGGTTAGGGATATCCTTGACACTGGGTCCCCAGTAAACGTTATGTCATCAAAGATCATCAAAAAGATTAGACTGGCCCCCAACCTCAACTACACTCAAGAGTTTGGAACTACTGGCTCAAACAACACCTGCACCATTGGGGCATACTCTTCTCTTCCCATCCGTTTTGGGAAGCTCATCTTGTCAGCTCTAGCGGTGGCCCTAACTAACAATACCTATGATCTACTCATTGGTACCCAGTTCATGCTCGAGTATAAAATAAATATTAATTTGAAGCAGGGTTATCTCTCCCTGCTTAACTATGAGGTTCCCCTGATTTTTACCAATGAGGATCTTAACAAAAAATTATGTTTGTACAGTTGAGTATCCCACTTCTGCTTTATTCCTAAAAATACCACAGCAGGATGACATATAAAACTTTTTCCTTAATCAGTGGACGCCCTAGAAGGTATTTCTTTCTATGCTTCTGAAGAAATGGTTATCAAGGCTGGTGAACATAGGGTAGTTGACACGAAGATTACCTTGCAAATCCCACACAACTACCTTTAGCACCTTTTTTCATTGATGGAGTTAGCCCTTTGGAGCCCAGAGTATTTCCAGGTGTGTTAGACCCTTCCTATCAACGACCTGTCAACCTTCTGTTAGGAAATCTCACCAAGAAGGACATGGTTTTAAAAAGCATCCGTAGAGACTGGAAGAGGGATTGTGATTCCCCTTGAAGAAATAAAGCAAGTTCATTGCATTGGATCTATGGCGGATATGGGCTTACCCGCTGACCAGTCTTTATGTACACTACTGTCCGTTTTTATCATAAATGAACTACCTCCAGCTAATCTGGAAATAATCCACACCCTGATTAAGGCCTACAGCGACTTTTTTTCTAAATCTGACACTGACTATGGGCACATGAAAGGTTGGACTCATACCATTGAAGTTGGTAATGCTCAGCCTATCCACTCTAAACCCTTGCGCAAATCAAAAGTTGAGGAGCTAAAGATTCAGACAGAGCTCAAACAGCTGCTGGATGCTGGGTTGTTGGTGCCTTCCTAAAGCCCTTGGTCATCCACGCTCCTATTGACAAAGAAGAAAAATGGTGGTTATTGGGTAGTGATGGACTACTGTAAGCTGAACAACCTCACCAAGAAGGAAAGCTGCCCTATCCCCGCATTTATAAAACTCTGGCCCAACTCTCTGGGATTAAATTCTTTTCCGCCATGGACTTGGCTAGCAGCTATTGGCAAATGGACCTTTTCCCACAGGATCAGGAGAAGTGCGCCCTAATTCGCTGCAAGGGTTTGTTCCAACCCACTCGACTATCTCAAGGGTTGTGTAATGTGCCTGCTACTTTTCAGCAGGCGATGGATTAAATTCTCCAGGACCTTAGGCTGAGCTATGTAATTGTTTATCTCGATGACATCACAGTTTTCTCCAAGAACTTCAACGAGCATCTCACACACCTAAAGGAGGTGTTTTTAATGCTTGCGGGCATCTAAAATCAGACTAAAGCCATCCAAGTGTACTTTCTTCCAGAAGAAGTTAGATTTTCCTGGGAACGCCATCTCTCAAGATGGGATACAACCTCTACAGGATAAGGTGGAAGCAATATCCAAGATGCCAACGCCTAAAGCCCTTCTTGACATACAAGCCTTCATTGGCATGATGGGGTACCACCATAAAGCTATCCCAAAATATGCCAAACTCAGTGATCCCCTTGTCCGCCTCTGAGCTAAGAACACTCCCTTCTATTGGGGTGTTAAACAAAAGGCCGCGTTTGAGATCCTGAAGGAGCTATTGCAAAAAAGGCTGATACTGCGCCACCCTTACTATGGAAGCCCTTTATGTTGTTCACGGATGCCTCTGATTACGCTGTTGGGGCCATTTTGGCTCAATTGGATGAGCATGAGGTAGATCACCCATGTTTTACTTTAGTAAAATGATTCCAAAAGCTTAGCGCAATTACAGTGTCATGGAGAAGGAGTTCCTGGCTGTTCTGCTCTCTGTTAAACACTACAGACCTTTCATATATAGGACATTATTTAAAGTGATTACTGACCACGCCTCCTTGAATTGGTTGCAGAATATGAAAGCTTCCACTGGGCGGTTGGATCGTTGGGCTATTAAGCTCCAGCATTACTTTATGACCATTGAGCATTGAGTTGGGACATGTCATATGAATGTTTTGATGGGCTGACATGGCTGCCTGTCCTTCACCTTGACAAAAGTGAATCTGAGAGGTTGGATAACCTCCTAATGACTCCTGACGCATGGGCTGATGAAGATGAACCAGTACAGAAGATGTTAGCTCGACACTCCTGGACACAAAGGTGGATAATTGGAAGTTATATAAGAAAATAGGGATGAATTGGTTGCCCTATCTCATACCAACAGAGCGAGTACCCATGATTTTTGAGTACCATACCCTTCTAGGCCATAGCAGAGTACAAAAATCTATTAGTGGGTTAAAAGGCAAACTACTGGGAGGGCATCATGGAGACAATAAATGAAGTCAGGATGTATGTTTGACCTGCAAGAAGCAATCCAATTACAAGGTCAGGTATCAGTATCAGCCCACAATGCCCCAACAACCTTTAAAAACTATAGGTTTTGTTTTGGTAGGTCCTCTACCTCAGACTACTGGAGGCAATCGATATATCTTGGTCAAATTTGATTATCTTTACCAAATGGGTAGAGGCTGTGGTTCTCCCTGCTCAAACTGTTAAGCCACAGCCAAGTTCCTTGATCAATATATTTTCTAGCTTGGTTGTCCTTAGGTCCTGTTCTGTGACAATGGGGAAAATTGTACCTCCAGAGTGGTGATGATACTTGCTAACTTTATTGGAACATAGCAGCTTTATCACTGCTCCCTATAACTTCTCAATCAATGGTACCGTTGAAAGAGCCAATGGGACACTGATCTTTACTACGAAAAATGGCCACTTCTAACCCTCTACATTGGGATCTGTACTTACCCAGGTCTCTCATGGATTTTCATATCAGCTATCACCGGACCCTTAAAATGTTGCCGCTCTAATTATTATATGGTAGAGAACCCAGGGTGTCAGCATTAATAGCCAAAGATATCTTCTTCAATAAGATGATCCTGAGAAAGCTATGAACAAGTTAGCCTAGCACATCATACAATTGCAATAAAAACAATGACAACTTAGCAAAGATTTTCACCAAAAGAGTGTCAAGCAGCTAATGAGCTCTGGCCTTCTCTCCCTTCCTTCCATGCATCTGAATTGGTGTTGTATTACCACAACTTCATCACTCTTAGAAGTGAGAAGCTTGGTTCTATCTGGGAAGGCCCATTTTCAGTCACATACATGCGAGGGAATGAGTACTCTATCAAATATCTTGCTTTTGGAGACACCATCAACTGAGTCCATGGACAGTTTTTACGCCCATATTCTACCCCTACCACTCTTGAAGGGGGTAATGTCAAACAACTAAAAGTCTAAGTATTCATAAAAGTGGTTTGGAGAAAAATGATGCAAATATTAGCCAAATGACCCTGGTTAATTCCCGGTGGAACCCCTCAAATTGGGGTTACACTTCAAACAATAATTGGGCAAAAAAAACTTTAGTTTGGGCGATTGGATTGCACTGATCATCAGCAAAATTTGGGGCGTTAATTAGAGGCTCCTCCCCTGGCCTCTTCTATTTTAGTACAGGCTACACTGCGGAAACTGGCCCCTTATATAGCGTTGGAGGGGGTCCAACCAAGTGCAAAAATTTTCCTGTCCATTGATTAAGTCAAATATGAAAAATCATTACCTAATGGAATAGTCATTTCTGCTCCTGCACCTCAATCATCCATTTCGCCCAAATAAGGCAAGTTCCAAAGATCTGATAGGTTGATGGCCCATATTACCTAATTCAGACTTTACTAAGCAATCTGAATTAGGAGCCTCAACATTTTTAATACTACTATCAACTTATTAAGAGGGCTCTTTTTTACCCCCAAGCCGTGACTAATAAAATCTATAAAAATCAATTTTTTTAGAATTTATTATTATTTTATTATTTTTCTTATCTTTGGTGAGGAAAAAGCCTTTAATATTTTTGTTGGATTCTGGTAACAAGAACCGGTGAGCATCTTCCCCTCCCAAAAATCCAACGCCATTATTATAGCTGATAAAGTGCACTTTAAGCGTTTAAAGTAAGATCCCAATACAGAGATGACTGCAGTTATGGGTTGTACTAGGTAATACAGTTTGTGGTTACTAGAAGCTGTGTCTGTAAATAGAAAAAGCTAGTGAAATCCACAGGGATCTCCCTTTTATTGATAATGAATCCTAATGAATATTTGCTTTTGATTTTCTAGGGTTTGGTTGCTTCCACATTCCTGACTAAGGCAATATGGACCTGTTACCATGTGTAAAGTCCTTTAGATTGGAAGTCATAGGATCCTGAGCGGTGCTATTCAAAAAGTAGTGGATATGCTTCATTTTTTGTCTGTTACTAGCCTCTTCCATAGAACTCCTTTATAGGCATATTAGAAGTGGTAAAATTTTCATGGGCTGGGGTAATTTCACCTTAAACTAGGCTTAAAATCTATATTTAGGAGTGGAGAGGGCATTGATACCAGGAATCAGTGCAGTCTCAGAAATATTGGTTTCTGCATAGTTGTGAGGAGCCTGCTAATCCAAAAGCCATTACAAACCCTTAAAATTCTCTTGAGTATCGTCCCAGTTTCTGTTCAAAGAGGTTTTAATAGCCATTTTAGCCACCTGATCCTTTCATTCTAGGATGCTGGCATGATGAAAAAGAAGCTGGCTCTTTAAATTATTCAAAAGTGTGTTGAACTCTTGACAGATTTTTCTCAAGCTAGGAGATACTTTTTTGGTGAGTTTGTGAAGGTGCTAAAATTATTCACTCATCTGACAATACCTCAATTGAGATCTTAGAGTCAAGAAATACTCTGTCCACCCATAGTTTACAACCCTGGGCTACATTGCAGATTTAATCCTATGTGGTGCGGTGGTATCAAACCATCCTTTTTCCAGGAGTCTACAGGCTCGCCAGGAGTAGGCACTGAGGGATCAGAGGTCCCTTGAGGCCCACGGGGACCTTCTGTCCCCCTAGGCCCCTCATGCCCTTCACTCCAAAGAGGCAAATTTGTGATAGGCTAGCTCATGGTAGTGCTGCTAAAAAGTCCACACAAGCCCTCAACTTTTTGATGTGTTGATTAAAGGCAGTCTTAAGGAGTTGTTAATTCTGAAGAATCTGATACTCAGGAAGCTGAAAATACCGTTATCCAACACCATGATTTGGTTTCAGGCTTGGTTGATTAATTGACGGTTATTAAATATGGCTTATCAATTGTTATGGATGAATGAGGAGGCCACATTATAGAAATTGAGAACATTAAAATGTTAGTTTGTGTAAGCCCTAGCTGACAGGATACTTTGTGGTGGTGCAACCAGAAGACTTGTAGGAGGTGATGTATGGTAGGATGGTTGAAATTCCAGAGTTAGTGCTTGGTTCCCAAACCCTGTTCTACCACTGGCTTAGAGCTGATATATATAGAAACTGCATCCTAGAAGGCACCAAAGAACCACAGGTGTGACTGGAGCAGCCTCCCACACGATAGATATAATTTTTGTAGTTGTTTGATAATTTTGTTGAGGCTCTCATATTGAAGTTGATACAGATCACTATCAACGGAAGGTAGAGAAAAATGGAAAGTTTCCCAAAACTCTAAGTTTTTGGGGTGCATGGGCGGTACTTTGTATTGTGAGGTGTTAATTCATAAAGTGACATCTCTTGACCAATCAGCAAGTTAATTTTCTTGACTGCTATTATTTTCCATTGTTAGTGAAAGATGTTGTCAAAGGGGAGCTCATAGCCTTCTTTAGTTATCACCACTTTTCTCAGTGTAACAGTTCTCTTGAATGACGCCAAAGTTCAAAAACGGGTTCAAATCTATAAACAGTCGAGAAAAAAAGATGGGGTGAAGTAGACTACTTTGTTGAGATAAAAAGTGTCAAACTTATAAGGCGTGTGGACTTAGTGACTCAATGACCTTTGTGTCCCAGTATGATCAGGATCTTTCATTGCCTTCAGGATTGACTGCCTGGTCAACTCTCTCATTGTTCTGCATCATCCTTCTCACTGCAGCAGTGGGAGTTGCGCCTCTCAAGGTTTAGAAAGCGAGATGGTATCCTGAATGCTTTTTAATTAATTTTTGTTTGCATGATGCTTCCTGATTGTTTCTTGTATCTATGCCTTCAGGGTAAGAGCCCGTTCATGCTGGCTTGAAAGTCAACTTATTGAGGCTCAATTTGGGAGCAGGAATTCTGAGTTGCTGATTATCTTGAATCTTGACAATGACCTCATCCACCACCTTGGAATGCCAAATAGGATGAAGGCAAATCGGTGGATGATTCCCAGTATCAAGCTGGTGCAACACATTGTGTCCATACACCAAATTATAGTCCTCTTGCAAAAAATAATACTATACTAGTCAAAACAGGCCAGCGCTTCATCCTTTCCAACTTCCATTAGCCCTTGAAATGCATTTTTGAGGTATCATCGAACATACTGTTTATCAATCGTTATCATCAAGACCAAAACCCTCCTAAATTCCAAACTCATTAATTATTAAAACCAATTTAACATTAAAAATATGATAAAAACAACTAAATGTTGCCGCTTAACTTTCACAGATAAAGATAGGATTTAGCTAAAAGAAACTGAAATTCATCATGGTTTTTTACAAGAATTCCAGGTGCAGCGACCAGCTCCAAATGGATTGCTAATATAGTACAACTATTTCTCCATATTAAACTTAGGGGATGGTTAAGGTATTTTCTGTTTTGATTATATCTTGATGACCTACCAGAATGGTTAAGGTATGGATAGCGCTTATGGGAATACCCTACAATTAAATATTCTGCAATGGCAACTTTCAGTTACAGTCATTTAAACTCTTATAATCAATTTGTACTATACCATTCTTGTACATGATGTTTTCAAACCCATGCTTTGGGGCCGTTGAGTCTGCATCCTTCCATTGAAAAATTAGCATAAAATTCTTCCTAGTAAAACCAATAATTCTCCTCAAAATTGGCTTTGTCCCATATGTTCTCAAGGTATATATCAATCAAAAAGCCATCTTTTTCAT